>JAHZNB010003674.1:0-11870 GCA_027744295.1 Callyntrura guangdongensis
GAAATAATGAAAATGGTAAAATAACAAATACAAAATATTTTATTTCACAGCCAATTATTTGAAATAAAATATCAAATAATCGGCTATACGACCAGGTTATTTCAAAATAAAATCAAAAATACATTATTTCATTATTTCAAATAACAAAATAAGATATATTATTTGAAATGTCCGATCCCTGTTACCAATTATACAATAGGTATATTATTGCAGGTCATAATTTCAATTCAATATAAAGACTAGAAAGGGCTGTATTTTAAGAAACAAACAGTTATAGTTCAAATACCAAAATTGATTTTTTTAAATAACAATGACGCAACTCAGAAGCTGGAGGATAGAGTCAAACAACAAACTTTCAGAGCAAGTCCCCAGTCCCTAGCACTGTCATATCACATATTATCACATACAATACCTATTATGATAGAACTGTTTATACTTGCAGTTTCGCCAAATTACTCACGCAATCTAAATAATTCATGTGAGATGCTACTGTGAAACGTGCACGGATTTCTTCATGCGTACAATTAATGTTTTTTGCATAGCTTAGCACAAACAGATGGATTTTTGCTTGCTCGATGTAACCATTAATTTTTTTACATTTAAAAACGCATTTAAATTTTTTCAATAACCAGAAAGAGTATAATACATTTTATAACGTTAAATATGCTGAGTGAGCATCATGTTGTGAACCTTAAATTCATCACCATTAGAAAAAATTAGAGTATTGTAAAAGAAATTAGGTACCGCTGGCGCGCAAATAAGCTCGTTGTGCATGGTGCACAACGGCAACCTACGGCATAAAATTAGATGAGATTTAAAAGGAGCAGATAAACTGCCTGTTTTGAATCTGTTATGTTCTAATTCGCAGGTCACAATTAAGGTCAAAAACCTAGTTTGTCCTTCCAAACTATTAGTTAGTACCTTGTTTGTAGCAATGAGAAAACCGAGTTTTGAGCTATGACCATCAGCATCAAGCCCTCCCAAATACTCCCGAGTCCCGATAGGCCACCAGTGAATAGACCACTCCAGTGAAACCATCCAGGTGGGGAGAGAGTCGCAATACTAATATCAGGCCAGAATAACTTTCTAAATATCAATCCGCTTCAGGATGGAATGTTGAGACGAGGAATACTGGAGCTTTAACGTTCTACGATGTTCTACGACGTTGGTGGTGACGGTTAAATGTGAATGATTATTTAAAAGCTGGTTGTACATATATATAACTCTAGGCCTTTGGTAATCTAATCTGGACATCTGACGTTGTGACTCCCAAGTTGATTGTGCCATGATCGGACGACCACGTCGACGACGGCGACCATACCAGAAAACGACCGACGGCGACCAGAAAATACTTTAATGAATGTGAATTCATATATTAGTAGCTTGACTTGAACAGAACACACACACACGTGGTTGCATATTCAAATCATTTTCATTTTTTGGAAATGATCAAAATGAGTGAAATTTTTAATGAAAACACGTGCGACAGAATTCCTGACAGGAATTAATAAATTTAAGAACTCCCATTGCTCGTAATTTTTCTGACTCTTCAACTACATTTTCGTAAAAAACTGCATATTGAGTGCAGTATGTATAGGTGTAAACGATTATTCATCCCACGTAGATATTATACATTAGTCAATTTTATAGATACATGACTACTTTCACCATCAATAGATATAATGTATTTAAATGTACTTCCTTTTATTTTCCGGCAAGTTTTATAATTATAACTTTATAAAGTGAAATAGTGAAAATGTCAAACAATTATAACATAACCAATTAAAAACTGATTCTCAGGTTAATATTATCACATGCATTTGTACTTGATAAATTCCGGACTCATCCACTTCTGTCTCTTTTCACAATCAATATTGAAGAAGGAAGAACTACATAAATATGCAGAGACTTCGTCATAAAGAAAGTTTTTTGATGCGCGTTATATTATTAACACTGCATAAAAATCTATATAGGTCGTATACAGCATTAGCATTTATATAACTCTTTCCTTATAACAGTTATTTTTAATTTCAACGTAATTACATGTTGCATACTACAGCTGAGACTGTACCCTAAAAGTATTATTGCTAATCTAGCCTATCGAGCCATATTTTTTTCTATGATCGCTTCCTAAATAGAGTTATTCAGTTCATTTCAATCCCCTAGAGATGACAATACGAATAAATGTTAGCAAACAAAAATCCAGATGAACAAACAAATTGAATGACTGTGTATGCCGTAGGTTAAGTGTGAAAACGTGTATTGCGGTGGGGCAACGAGAGACTTGCATAATTTTAATATCAGCTTGTAAACAACAAATTATCATTGCATCACATACATCATAATAACGAAACTTGTCATGAACCAGCCCAGCTTCTCAATTGAAATCATTTGCAAAATCTTGACCAAGATGTTTATGCGATACTCTCCATGTCTCCCATAATAATACTATAATGTTTATGTCTTGTGTCGTGTAAGTTTCCTTTGTAAAACTCTATAGACCAACAAATGGTGGCGACTTGTCAGATGTGGTCAAACAAACCATGTTATGCTCATAGCTTTGTTACACTTTAGATAAATTTTGCTCGACATACCTAGTGTCAAATATTCAAAACTTGTTCTGTCAGAGCAAGAGCAGTAAATGTACGCATACCTACACACAGCACCAACCAAGTTAGTAGTTGGTAGTGGTCTCTTTAAAATGGCAATAAAAATCGAATGTTAACTTATTTTATTGCATATATTAATTACATGAAATGTAAGTATAAATAAAATTTTGAGCTACTTTTAGTAGAATGTAAGTCAATGTAGCAATCTTGACATGTGCAGGTATTTTATACATGCATCTCCATGCTAGTGGCATGCTTGCGTGTCATATTTTGTGGAACAAAAACGATGGATGGACAAGACACACAGCACAATGCTTATCAAGATAATAGATTTTTTGTACCAACCACCACATATCTAAAGGCAAGTATTAAAAATTGTGTCACGATGCAGTCTTCTTGTCAATTTCCGGCTTCTATGTTGCATGTGCACTATTATTACACCTTACACCTTTAATTTTTGTCACATTTATTCCCTTATTCCATTACATCATCATTTAACAATTGTGCATTGCAGTGTGGGTGGCAATGCTGAAGAAATGCCATAATTTTCAAATATTTGAGTATGTGCTTGGGTGGCCATATGTAACCGTTTCAAAAATAAAAGAAAAACCTAATTAGTATGTTCACTTTTTACAATATGGTATTAATGTTCCGAAATTGTATTGAGGTAGGGAAGTTAGGATGAGATGATGTACTGGCTAATAATGTTGAATAATGTGTCTTTCAACATCAGAATAAGACACCGGAAGGAACAATGTTTTAGAGCCCTGTGGAGAGTGAATGCACTACAATATTTGCGGTTACTTTCGTGCTTTGGTTTTCAAATGGGCCACAATATGATGAATGATGAAAAACTTCGGAGATGCATTATATATAGATCTAGTCAATTTCAGAACTTTATGTCATGGGTTTACATTTTTTAAGTCTTGTACTGTTAAGTTATTAAGTGCAATCTGCTAGAATTATCGTTTTCTGACTGTTTGAACTTTTATCATTTGTGAGAAAAACTTATTTAAAAAATATGGCAGGTTAGTTTGAAATATTATTTTTTCACATACAACATACGCATATTACAAAGAGTTATAATACCTAACCCAAAGAGAAAACCACTACAAAAGAGGAAGAATCGCACGCATTTTAACCGCAACAGTTTACAAGAAACAAAAGTGCAACATCTGATAATCATCTGCCGTGTTCAATGACAAAATTCCTCTTAAAACATAAGTAAAAATTATCGCTCTTTGTGTTTGCCCATGTTAGATTGTTAGATGTTTATCTTTATCTTTTAACAAAAGCTTATAAGAATCTTGTAAATGCGAAAGCATTCACTTTAGATTAATAACTTGCATAACATGTTTATGTAAATGTACAAAATCACACACGAGGCTCCTTTGTTAGTCTGCGCAGAATAATGTAATTAATGATCTAGTTTGTTGATTACTGAGATTGTCTCGCCAGTTTGTTCATCTTTTCACTTGTGCAATGTCACCGTATTTATTTCGAAAAGGTAAAGAACCAGAGATTATATCGTTCGATTGTCGGCAAGTCTTACATTCATTCATTGTGCATCACATAGCTATAAAAAGATGCAAGTTAGCAGTTAAGTACACTTACCTAATCTTTAGGTCGTATTGTCTGAAGGTAATTCTCTTTACAAGTCATGATAGCTGATACTTTGTACGTCTGGCCTGGCATCACACAGGGAGTCATAAGAAAAATATATGAAGTGGTTGACTTCTCCGGACATAGCATTGAAAAGTGAACAGATCACAGAACAGGGTTGCATTGCATTTATAACTAAATGCAATGCAACTATAGGTATAAATGCACTGTTGTGTGTGAACAGATCAGATATAAATGAAGACCGCCGATAATTAAATGCGATAACTACAACGTCTAAATTTGCAATTTTGGGTGGTAGTGTCATCCTACGTTCTAGCAAAATTGCAATTATTGTTTCTCGTAGCTATCCTATAATTAGGAAATCTGCGGATATGAGATTAATCCAACGACTCATAATCAAAATCAAAAAGAAGAAAAAGTTACAAAAGCTGACAAGCTTATAAAATACTTCTTATGCAAAAATAGGTACTAAGGTGTGAAATGTGCCAAGAAAAGATCACACAAACATGCAACGTTCTCAGTCAGAACCTTTTTTGTAGAAACGAAGTCGCAAGACGCAAACCAGTTGCATGTATCACGTCACCCCTATCATGGTGAGCTGATCTCTCACTTTCTGAATTAAATGTAGCACAAAGGTTAAGAAATCTTCGCTGTTTCCCTGTCTTCCCTAATTAGCAATTGTTACATATTTGTTTGAAAATGTGTGTCTAAAAACGGAAGGACTACAAAACTATCGACGTATTGACTTTTTAAATCACGCTTTTTTACTAAAGGCGATTATAGTAGCTAGACCTATTTTACTAAAAAAATGTGCCAGGACAAAATTGTCTATAGTGAACACGATTAAAGTAAATTATTTCATAGTAGATTTAAATGTGTGGATAGTGCCTTTCTGTGCCAGCACTAAACCTGTTTATCATTATCATCAACAATATCTGCATAACATGACATAATAACTTGGTACAAGATGCCATAATATATAATGCAGGGTATTTATTTTTTCTAATCGACAAGATCTGATAATATTTTAGGGAATATAGGAAGGAAGGAAACTGTTAATCATATTCTGATGTAGTTCATGTTACGCATACACGACTGTAGAGACTCAGCAGGAAAAGGGAAGAGGCACTTGCTGTTCATCTGCCATCTCTATATCTTTTTTTGTGAATGCAATGCAGTACACACGGGGAAGGACTATTTTCGATAATTGATAATCGAATATGCATGCATGAATGCGTAATACATAGCCAAACTGATATTGTAAATAATATTATAATCCATAAGCTGAAAACATATATTTAAAAAATCTATGCGTGTCATAGTCATAAATACATAATGTAATAATATATGGTACAATCATACGGTTGAATAATAATATCCTATGCCTAGTCTGCGACTATATGCTATAAAATCTAAGCAATTCTAGTTTTGCAACTTCCTTCCGTCCACAAAAGTAAATAATGAATGCTAGAGCGTTAGATGGTGGATCGCGAGTCATGTGCCATTCGCTAATTTGACATTTAGCAAACATGCTATACCGAATGGCCCAAGTGTAGTTGGTGTTAGCGCAGAGCGTAACAAAGTAGGTGAACAAACTGCTTTTTAGATTATTGATTCGATTGCCCGAAAATATTTTTCTGGTCAATCAAAAACATGATCGCTCTCAAAAATCAGCTACTATCAATTGGACAAGATATGAACAGTTGATAGCATTTAAAAAGTGTCTGTAATTAGGTATATACCTAAATAAATAATTTTTACAATTAACAAATCATCATCGTTTCATTCCCCTCATACTCATACTATCACACTTGTGCATGTTCTTTGTTCCTCTTTTTCATAATTTCCTTTTATGTATTTGTTAATGGATAATTACACACGATCTTTACGATTATTTAATATCCACAAAATTAAAATTAAGGCAGGAATCACCTTGCATGTGCCTCTTATGCACGTATACGCTGCTACTATTGAACATGCATGCGGAAAAAAGGCATTTTAAAATAGTCAATTTTGGTTTGGATAAGTCGAACTGCGCACAGGCGTTAGTTACAACCAATGCCGCAGTGCAGAGTATATATTATAGAAGACACACACAACATTGCATGCCTAACTGTCGTTGAGATTCAGATACAGTGTGCAACAATGCAACGGAGCTGCCGCGCTGCGCTATAAAGTGCGAACGCTTAAAGGCTTTTAGTTTACAACATATGGTATTAATAAAGTATATATTGTGCATTAAATGTGTAAATGGTGTTCTATGATACACTCTTGATACAGGAGAGCCAAAATGGTCAAGACTTATCATGACATCATCTTATCGAAAAATGAACATGTAGTTTTTGCTTATTAAATAATGTGAAGACAGGTCGCACAATTGGTAGGTACATTGTTGTAACATATAATAGTAATGATGAATTAGTCAAATCCTTTCCTTCCTTCCGCTGTACTAAGGCACTGTATCAAGTAATGGAAGTAACTGATAATTTTCTATTACAATGTATGGTTTTTATGCTGCGCTCTAATAATAAAAGGATTATCAGATTTTATTTAATGCAAAGTACACAACGCTTCTTGCCGGTTAACAAATAACATGTGTGTACTGTACATCGAACAGCAACGCAGCGTCGCTGTACAGTGGTGAAGGCCTACTTTTAAAGGGATGGAATAGAATCGGCTTTTATAGGTGCTACAACTGTTTGACGCGCGGTAAGCGATTTTTTGTAAGGGAAGACGCATTTTGAATTTACTTCTATAAAAAGGAACAGTCGTAGGGTGATGATAAGTCAGTTCGTCAGATATGAACCAAGAGACAACATGGGTTGCATAGCGGTTTAAGTGAGTGGTGTGGAATTTTAAATTTTAATTTACTGAGGATTTTCGTGATTTTAATAAAAATGCGGATACCGTACCTATCTGTGAGTTTTTTACGCATACCTAACTATATCAGGGTGGTTGTTATTATCGTAATTGTATGTATGTTTTACATTATATTTTTTCATATATTTCCACAGATTTGTGTGTTCCTTTGGCTTGGGAAAAAGTCGCAGGTCCAAGCGGAACATGCAGTTACCGACAGTGAAAAAAGTCAGTCTGGAAAATTTGGAACAAGTTTTAGTTTCCAGTTAGGTGAAGTAGAAGAAACTGGAGGCTGGCAGTCCGCAAAAGAATTCGGATGGAAACCTGGTGGAGATGGATGGGGTTGGTCGGACGCGCAAAAGCCAAAAGGTTGGGGGTGGTCGGAACCGGCTAAGCCAAAAGGTTGGGGATGGTCGGAACCTGTGAAGACAACAGGATGGGGATGGAAGCCTGAAGCTCATCCACACCACCACCATCATCATCCCAAGGGCAAAGGGAAGAGGCGACCAAAGAAAGGAAGACGAGGAAGAAGAGGGAAGAAGGGTCCAAAGAAGGGGAGAAAAGGCCCGCCAAGACTGAGATTCGTTCCACCATCGATCAAGTTCATTGGACCAAAAATTAAATTTATCAGACCTAAAATAGTTGTAAGACGCCCAAAGCTTAGGTATGTAAAAGGTTAACCAATTTTATAACTTTATCAAGTATTTTGTTACAAGTGCCTTCTCAATCGATTATAAGTCTTTATGCGTACAAAAGTATGTAATTGTTGTAAATAAAGTTTTAAAGTTTAAAAGTTTACTTTACTTTATTACGCTTTAATTTATTTATTTACATATATCAGTGAAATCGACATAGAAGACTACATAGTATCAGCAGAGCGTAGCATACGATTTATCTCGAAACAGTTAGTGTTGATTAACCAATAGCCATAAAGCTTTCCTAAATTTTTCAATTTCAGCAATTAATCCATTACAAAATTTGTCGAGTTTTACCTGGTCACTTCGAACTTTGGTGTCGCAAATTGAACAAAGCTTACCTTTCACAGGTACAATACATTTTTCGCAGTACTTGTGTTCACAGCAACTTGTCGAGAATACTTTCTCAGGATAAGCACCACTGGCATTTCATAGAAAACGAACATAATGACCATGTGAGTTAACTAATTTTACACGGCGAAAATCCATATACTATTATATGTTCTTTTGTTGTCGGCACTTACCATATAACACAACGGCAAAACTCTCTAAGAGATTCAAGGTGTTTCTTTGTTTTGATGAAGTGACACTTGTATGGATCATTGTCAGTTTTATTCGTTACTGGAGCAGCATTTACCCCTTTCTTTTTACCATTAGGAAATCCCTTCCTAGTCATAATTACACCTAATGGGAGTGCCGCCAACCGCTGTCCTAGGTTTCCTCTGCTGGTTTTCTTAGGATTCTGTCTTTCCTTAGCTGGTTTCTTCATCGTGTACCAGTCAACTGTCAAGTAAGTTACTTGGGGATTGGATTCACCGGGTTGGTTCGGCCTAGTACTTTAAAGCAGTTGTTATGTGGACTCTTTTAAATCGAAAAACATACGGATCGACGGTCAATGTTTTACGGTTTTACTCTATTTATTTTCCAACAACGGTTGTCAGTTATCATTTAGAAGTAGAAGGTGGCTTATATATTCAATAATTTAACACCGCTAATTGTTTCACTGCAAAAATAATGCTAAAATGGATAACAAGTCAGACGAAAGCTTTGACGAATCTTACCAGAAAGACAATGAAACTGAAAATTACGTGAACCCGGTTACTCCGACAAATGATAATGAAGACGACCTTAACCAAGAGCTGGATCAAGAAGAGTTTGATGATGATGGAGATGTCAAGCAGCTGGATCAAATATTTTCAGAAGGGTTCGCGGCACCTGTAGATAATGAGGACCCTTGTAAGAATCTTGTCTTTTTTATAGATAAACATTTTATACTACGTGACTTTTTTACTTATGAGTTTCATATTCTTGTTTAGCGTGACATTATCATTATAACCAATGATCTTTATAAATAACATCTCACTGATTATAACGATGCAACTGAATAAAAATTCTCGTAGTTCAAGTAGAAAGTCAGACGGCTTCGCGTAAAAATTCAGAACTGGGCAATCAAGCAGCTTCAACCCAACCCAACCGTAAAAGCAACGAAAACAAAAACAATCAAGTTAATTTCAGTCGTGAACCAAAGTTTACTTTGAAAGTTGATCAAGAACAAAAGAAAAAGAAAAAAAAGCTTGGGATGTTCAAGGGCAAACCTTTTAAAGTTCTAAAAGCTGCAAGAGCACAGTCTAATGCTAGTGAGGAAATGATGGATCCCGAAGAGGAGCGGCTGAAAATGCTTCCGGACTGCTGCGAGTTCACCGCTAGACGCAATGAAGCCCATGAAATCGATGAAGGCAGAAAAGATATGTCTTCTGCTTGGTTTAGCCTTGCAAAACTAAGTTAGCATCTAAAAATTTAAAAACTCAATATTAGCACAAATTGTTTTCACTAAGTGTTCAATGATGTTAAAAGTTCCTTAAAAGTTCTCAAGTGTGATCTGCTGAAACTTCCTTAGCATCTGCACAGTTGAAACACCTGTGCTTTTCCGAGTCACTTTTAATGGTTGAAGAAACTGGTGCGGTAATAGGAAAATACTACACTACCATTTCCATGTCCAAATGGAATGATAAACCCTGCGTATGTGTCCACTCAGCTAGTTTTGGAAAATTCTCGACAGGATTGGAATCTGGGACGTCGATAACGAGGTTTTTACTTAAAAATTAAAGAAAACCAAAAAATCAGGGTCCACATTAAAACATTTAAAATACAACAATAACTTCCTTATATTAAATGTAAACATAATAGTAGTGGCTCGTGTCGGATTAATTGTAATTACTACTGAATTACTTATTATTTCCTGTCAGCTTTATCAGCTATAATCTCAAACCACTTCAAGAGTACGTACACGAATGGGCTACTATGAATTCTGACACTATTGAACGCAAAACTCTCATCATGAAAGAAATGGACACACTGCCATGTAAAATTACGTTAATTAGAAACGGGCGAGTTGTGGACAACAAGCCTTTTAGTTTAGGACTGAAAGAAAGAGAAAATTTGGTCACGGAGGGTCTTAACTTACTTTTACAGCGGCTTCTTGTCTTAGAAAAGAGAACCAACGCAAGCATGATTATCCAATCACTCAGTTACACAGGAAAAGTTGTCCGAGCAAAATACGTAATTCCATCAATTTGAATTCTTGAGTTGAAACGATACTATATAAAATGTGCAGAAAATTTCAGACGATGTAACTAGCAAAGCGCGTACTTTGTTTTTTCTGCAGGGAGAGTTGGGAAGCGGCTGGGAAAACGTGAAAGGAAAGCAAATGAAAACTTGGGGCATTCGGAGAACCGTTTATGTGAGCGAAGATGAGGAACGCGTGTGGGACTCCTTGTACAACAAAACCTCGCGTTTAATTTTACGTTGTCAGCCGGACGCCCCACAGGCGTTGATACCACTTTGGTTTGAAAGTATTATAGATTTTGACAAGAATGGCAATTTTATTGGTTCGTACTCTCCATATGCATGGGCGTGTGACATGGAACTTTATTCCAAATATACTGTGAAAAAGGAAGAGATAACTTATGACAATCGCAGATATATTTTGGATCATCCAGAAGTCAGAGCATTGCTGAGTGACTATCTTCAGTCGATATTGTTCCGGAAGCCACAAAACGTTATCGAATTCACCAAACAGTATTTTGAAGCTTTTATAAATCTCCGGGCAAAATCATCAAAATCTCAAACAAGAAAGGCGGCAGAGACTTCACAACGGGCATCATCCAGTTACTATTACGGGGGCTCTTCATTAAGCATGCTGGATGAAGGGGACTTCGGAGAAGGAGAATGGCTCGGAGAGGGTGAAGATGGAGATACAGAGAACTTTTACCCGGTAAACCCTAAAGTGAACTATGACGGACTAGAACAAGTTGATGATAACAATGCCAACACGGAAAGCGAAATGGGTACGACGGAAAATGAGACCGAAGATGACCTAGTAGTTAATGAACAAGGGCAGTATGTTCGTAGGTCTAAATGAATACAACTTCGTAGTACAGCTTCTTACAACAATATCTTCTCACATTGTCAATGGGTATTCTTTGGTTCTCATAATAACTCTACCGAGGAGAGTTTCACATGTCGAGTTAATGCATAAAATATTTTTATTTCCATATAAACTGTGAAAATATAAAAGAGTAGTCTTTTCCATCTACACTGCACATGTCCTGATTGCTATTTTCCACAGCGATGAGGCTATAATTCCGTACCGAAAAAAATTATTCAATTGATAATTTAAGCTCACCATAAAATAAAAAAACGAATCCCATAAATAAGTTAAACACACTAAACAGGAATTTTTCGATCAGACAATATTCCTTAACATTGATGTGTCTTTAATGGCGGTAAAATACTTATAGTTAGTTTAAGTCATTGTAAGACACTAGTTTTTGACTGAAATGACCAAGCACGGTTAAACGGTTGCTGTAAATATATATGTAAGTAAGTAGTAGATAAGCACACAAGCGATGCATTAATTGTCGTACCAGTCATTAATTTTCTTAAATGCAGTAATATATTATTTTGAGTCTATTAAATTAAACCATAAGTCAATCATTGTTAAGAATGATAAGATTGTTATTAATTTATCACAGTTTCTCAAGCAGACCAGCTGGTTTTCTGGGTAAGTTACAGTTCACACAAT
>JAHZNB010003675.1:0-19693 GCA_027744295.1 Callyntrura guangdongensis
TATTATCAAAGCACAAAATCAACAATTTCATTTCATATTTGAAAGCTACTACCTAGTTTGTCAATAAAAATAATTGCATATACATTTTCTTCCCCACAACGAAAAAAATTGCCACTCCTTCCCTAATTAAAAACTGACAATGGATAAATAGGTAATTTTATAGGTTAATGGTAGCCCTAATTGTTCACCACACACACCAAAAAACCAGAATTTCTCTTTATTATCCCGTGGAGAGCCGTAATTTCAACAAACTTCTTTCCTGAGCAGCTAAAGTGACAATTTGACATTTTCTTTCTCCCTTTAGTCGCCCAAGTTGCACACATACACACACACCGCGAGAGAATCAGTCAAACAAGTCCCCAAAAAAAGGATGGGTGTGTTCTTCTCTTATTTTTTTCTCATTTTCCTTAATAATGTCAATTAGGGGCACATCTTTGTCAGGTGCAAGATAATCTTTGTTCTCTCTTAATGTCTGTGTGCGATTGTGATCAGTTTGATTAGCAAACAATACACAAGCTACCGTCAATTATTGTGATTTTTTTTGTTCGTCTCGAAAGATAAATTTGTAAGTCACGAGTACAAAGGCTCTTCCCTCCAAAACCACTTCACACGTATATATTTTTGTACCAATTTTGAGAGAAAAAATCCCTTTCAACAAATACATAATTAAATGACCATTTTATATTATCAACCGCTGCGTTATCGCCAACAATACGTGATATGTGATTATGTGATTGCTCAGGGTGCTTATCCTGCTTGTAAAGCTGATGCTGATGCAATTTAGGCAACAATGTTTACCTAACACTGTAACAACAAACAAATGATGCCTTATGCTTGCCCAACCGTCATTTTCATTCATTTTCCCTTAAAAAAGTAAACATGTTTTGGTTCGTCGTAAAGTCCTAAAGGTAAGGAACAACAGAAAGCTTAGCCAGTTGGAGCCTCTGTGAATGTGCGTACCCCGTACCCCCTTATTACAATATGTCAAAAGACAAAGACAGTTGACGACGATTTGTTGTAACTACTTTTGATTATCTGATATTATTTTGGCATTATGTTGCTTAATTACTCGACCGATGATGCCCTGCAGCCAAGTTGTCGCGCGCGATATCCTTAGCCGCTGAGAGAGAGAGAGATGACGATAACGACAACGACAAGATGGACGGATCTTTGTGTACCTGTCTGCATCTTTTTTGACAAGATTACACGATAATGATATTGATGATGATGACGATGGTATAGTCCAAAGAAGAAAAATCAGATCACCTATTCCTATTTCCATCGATATTTAAAATCCATCATCGCCCCTGCTTGCCCCTCTTTAGTCGATCCCTGAATACAAATAAGCTTTGAGGTACAAGGTATTGTGGTATGTAATGTATATATAAGGTGCTGCTGTGTAACTTACACACACCAGTAACGTGACATGTCAACTTTGTCATGCTGTAAGCTATATTTATTTGATTAGATGCTGCTGCTACAGAAGGCACCCTTTTAATTTTTAATTATGTTGAACTCAATCGCAAATGAAAAAAATCACTCACTTGGGGTGCTTTTTCGCTGTCCATTTACAAAAAAAACACAAAATAGGATACAAGTCATTTAAATCGCTTATTTGCCTTTTGGTCTTCATTCATAGGAAAATACGCTGAGGTGCTGACGGTTTTCTAGTTGACAATACGATTACGATGAAGAATGAAAGTGACTTTGATGAAAACATCTAAGAACAATCCAATCGACCAACCAGATAATATTTTTTTTAGTTTAGTCTCCATTCCTAATCATATAATTATGACGATGATCATCATGATCATGATGAAGCTGACAATCAAGGGATTTAAAAAAAAAACAATCTAGTTCACTCAACTGCCTGCCGCGCCGCGCATGATGTGCGATGAGTTGACGATATAATGACGAACCAATAATATCCCCACAACTCAAACGACAACATACATCCTTTCTTTCTTCTTGTCAGTCTTTCTTTCATGTTGACTCTTTTTTTCTCGATACTTCTCTTCTCTATCAGGTTTGCGAACCATTTTTCAAAAAAATCTTGTTCATTCACAAAAAAAGTCTTACGCGGATCACTGCTTTATTAGCTACTACTGCCCTTTGACAATATACCTATATAATAAGTCCTGCATAAGGCGCGTCGTGTTGACATGTACACCGACATATATGGTCCATTTTTTTAAATTTCCTAACAAATAATAAAGTTTTTATTGCTAATTGTTACGTTACAAGGATGTAGTTACGGCCGTTAATGCATGTTTTTCTCGGAGTCTCTGCAAGTATCGTGCCGAAAGTCATATCCAAGTGTCAAACGACATCAAAGCAAACAAACACGAAACAAGACAAACATTCAAAACCAAACCGACTGACCATTATTATTATTACCCCTACTACTACTGTTGTTACAATTTCGTTCATCTGGTAAGATGCTGCTGCCGATGACTATAGTGATGATGAGGAATATCTCTAATGTGATGTGAGTCAAGTTTCCCTTTTGTCTTCTCTACTCTCCCTCTCTCCCTCTGTCAGTACCTTGCTGCTTCTTTTTTTGGTGAGGATATTTACTTTGATTTTGATGACGATGATGATGACGACGAGGATGTCACTGATGCGATTATGATGATGATTAGGTATATATATAACATTGTGACTGATAAAAATTTTTTACATGACACTCACTACTATAATTTAAAAAAGAACAAGTAACTAGCGTGCTTGGCAATATTTTTAAGATGCCGGCCAATTTTCTTTATAAAGGTAGTTGCTGAATACTTGGTAGTTGTAGTCGTAGTGGTGGAATGTGGAAACGGTTGAGAGAGTAATAATGCACATTTTGGTAATAACAACGGTGTATCAATCTCATTCAAAAAATAAGAAGTAAAAAAATCCGTTACAAAATTCAAAATGGTAATATTAGGTTAGGCTGTAGGTAGCTGCTGTTACAGAAATGCATTTCATCTTGATGATGACGACGGTGAGATGCGAGATTGATGGCACAATGGGATGCCGCGCGCAGATCATACTCTACTGCTGTTGTGCTGCTGCTGCAACCGGACTTTTGCGGATTGGATGACAAACTGATGATGACGATGATGATGATGACACTTATCGCATCGTTTTCTACTTCCATATTCATATATCACCCTAACTTTTGTTACGACAACGATGCGCGGCAATAACCAGGCCATTTTATGCCTTTACGAGCAACAAAGAAGAAACTAGCAGAGTCTTGTCACTACCAAAAAGGTAAAGCACAACAACAGTACACACACAATATTTATAACACTCTTATTTGAAAGCAAGCAGCACAGTTAAAATGTACGTGTGTTTGTAATTAAAATGTTTTAAATAGAGTGATTGATCTATTTGAGTGACAAGAGGACATGAAAATAATGACTGAAATGATGATGATGATGATGATGATGCGCTCTAAAGCGGCTCCTGTCGCTACACGTAGTAATATTCCATTGCAGTTTGCACACTCGGTCCGTCCACCTACTTGAATGACGCTTACCCAACAATGCTCCTGTAAAACGAAATAACAATAACTGAATTAAAATATGCAACCGTATCAAATTCTTCATTAATAAGGATGATTATTACAATATTCCCCAATTTCATTTTCAAATCTTTTTTATCCATCTCTGTCTACTCTAATAATCTTCCTAGGTCCTCCTGATACTACACACTCTTCTCTCTCTCTCTCTCTCTCTGTATGTGCATAATATATTCTCTGATATGAGGAGGATGATGCAATAATAGATCTGTAAGGAGCAGGAAATGTGCGTGAGCATTGCACTTTGATGATACATGATATCTACCTCCACACAGTCAAGTCTCAAGATTCAAAAAAAAAATATATTTACTGCTATATTTTCCGCTGGCGACGCAACCACGAACGCATACCTATCAATTAAGTATTATTCAACGCAATGCGACATCATTGTCATCGTCATTATCATCATCATCAACAACAAAACTGACACGGCACACCAAAACAGCTACTGTGTGCTTCTACCATGTGCCATGTATGCCAATGCCACAAACAAAAATATAAATATGTCTTATCATTTTAATCGTTAATTGTTTATCTTTATCTGTGTCTTCACTGTGCAATGGTGGTAGTAGGTAGTTAGTAGTGTGGCCCAGCGTCTATTGTCGTCTTGTTGTAATTTAGGTATGAGCATACACCCATCTGCATATTTTTTTCTACTCTGGTTGGCTACTGTGTACTTGCCTGCACTGCACCTGTTCAACTCTACACGACATATTATTACTCCATTTCAAATTTTATATTCATTTTTATCTTGATTTTGATTTTCAGATAATAATTATTTCATTCGGTAGCAGTAGCAGCAGTAGCAGCAACCGGCTGACATGTTAGTGTATAATAAGTAGACAGGCACACACACACACACACTTGCTATTATTACGATTCTTGCATAGATTACCAATTTATAAAAAATATTATCATGATTTCTTGACCAAGATTTTTTTTGCTGTGATGAACTTTTACCACCACCACACCGCGTGTGTCTACCTATTTTGCTAGTCTGATGATGACAACGATAAAGAGAGAAGACGACGGATCAATTTTTGAATTCGGCCAAGTTAAAAAGTCGAAGAACGCGACACAATAAAAAGAAACGGTAGGCATATATTTAAAAATGCAAATTTATAATAGAGCCATGTATCTATTTAGGTAACCAACTTTGTTATTATTATATATGCACTCCGCTTCAGTTTTCCAAAACACGTTGATCACTCCACTTGTTTTTGCTGCGATTATTGTTCTGGCCCTCCAATAAAAACGATTACGATACAGTTTTTATTACGTGTTATAACGCTGATTATTTCAATAATATGCCCATTTATATGGATAAAATGTTGACATGATGGAACGAAAACTATTTATTATCACTCTTTTTGTTGTATAGCTAGAGCTACTGGGACTGCTGATACACGGCTGCTGCTGTTGATCTTATTGCTGTCACGGCTATAAAAATATATTATGTGCATAGTTAATCAGAATTGGAGCAATCAGGTCATTCATCGCGATTATTGGCCCCCTCTCCCTCTCTCTCTCCACAATTTTTTTTGATTGTTGCACTCTTTTGTGCAGCAGCAATAGCAAAACAAGGGACATTATAAAAGCAGTAGGGATTCATTAGTCCCTTTTATTGCCCAATAAAAATCTGCAAATCTGCATCAGTAGTAGCTTCTTATAGGTTTCATAAAAAATTCCGCGCTTTTAATATTAATTTTAGAGTTGAATTTGAATTCACGTTATCATTTTCAGGTTTTTCAGGTGAGAGTACCTATTGCCCATTACCTATTATTTGTCCCTTCTTTTTACCTTTATATGTGCTCACACACACAACATAGGGGTAATAAATAGGTAAACTGTTAACTGGGTATAGGTAGGTATTTTTACGATTTCCTAAAAAAAATCCTGTCCGTTAGCAATCCACAAAAGGGAAAAACACACACACAAATACACTCCCTTTCTTTTGTCCCGTTGCAAAGTGCCGCAAAAAATAAGTAAGAGGATTTTTTTCAAATATAAAAATCTGATCAATTACCGCCACCTTCCCTCCATCACCACCATCAAAACATTCATAGTGGTCAATAGAAATCGTTTGTTTTGACAAGCGGTCGCATTTTTTATTCATGTGACTCGGTAAGTAATAATAATAACAATAATAATAACGGCAGCCAGGCCTATTTTTTGTACGACAATATAATAACAAAAATGGAACGAAGACAAAAGAAGGAACAAGTTGACACGAAAATGGTGATTATATAGGTATGTACGACGCGACGTTCGTAAGCATGCCTGTCCGCAACAAAAGCCTCTTTTCTCCCGAAATAAATAGGTTTGGCGAAGCGGTGTAGAGAAAAAAAGTGCGTGTAATTTGAGAAACACTCTTTCAAGTATAACATATATGTATGTCTACCTATTCCTTTCCTTTTGTTGTACTACTTGAATTGGTGCGAAAGAACATTAATAATAATTGTTATTATTGCTGGCTAGTATTTTTGATTGTGTAATCATATTTAATGGATGTACACTGCTACAAGTGATGCAAGATGCAATACAACAAGTTGAATGATTGCTTACCTATTTGCTTCTCTCAAAAAGATAATATGTATTTTGACCAGTTTATATTTTACCGGGATTTACCTCCCTCATTTTTTCTATCGTCTATTTTGACGTTTGTATTACACAGAAGAAAATAAAATAAGAAAAGAATGCTCAGAATATTTTTTTCGCGTGATGGACAGGTCAATGTAGCTCTGTATCACTTTAGGTATAATAGCATAATTTTCTGTTTGTGACTGTTGAGATGGACAGTTTTGTGTGAATTGGGAATTACACTTACCTCTACAGCCAGTCTCGTCATCGTCATCATTATCACCACACTTGACTGTGTGATGTCTCCTGTCATTGTACATATTTCTTTTACCTATATTTCAACTTTTCAACTTACACATAAATCGTGAGACTCAGCTTGTCCCTGCACGGCTAATGCTATTGCTCCTTATTTTTCTTATCAATCCTTTGAATATTTTACCTTCATCCCCTCCTGATCCACACCTGTTGGTTGTGTGAAGAGAGGGAAGGAGGGGAGCCGAGAATTATGCATTTATTTTTGATTTTTTTCTAAAGAAGATGAAAAAATGGCAGTATTTTTAATTGCTACTACACGCTGCCGAAATGGAGAGAGAGATGATAACATCCCATTCCATCATCATCATAATATTTTAGCGTATTTACATATTATTCTACTGTTGTATGATACAGTAGGTATTATTTATTGTTATTATTTCAACAAAGCGATATATATTCTGGTTATTGCACTACCGTGAAAAGTAGCAGCAGCAGCAGCAGTTAGCGGTAACGTTGCATCATCAAAGTCATTTTTCAAATTAGTCGACACACTCGACAGTCCACTCGGTTTGCTTATCAAGTGGTGTCGGCGGTGGTGGTGTCGACAAACTACAGACAACAACATTCAAAAATACACAACAATGCACTCGCCTCATTGCATCTATTCTGTGTCTTGTGTGTCCATTAGGCGCAGGCAGGCGTAATATCTGGTTGATTACTTTTGGCGTCTATAACGATGCAGGTAGGTACACACAACAAACTATGTAGGCAGAGAGGTGTCTCTTTCAAAGCTGTGTAGAGAATATCCCGTATACTGGTGCGCGCAGAGAGAGGAGAGGGGGATAATGTTCAGTAAAGTGGGTAAAAAACGTTGGTAAATAATTTGAGGCGTGTGTACCAATTAATGCCAACGCGTGTAATTACCATTACTATTAGACGCTGTTAGTTACGTTAACTGCTTAAAAATGCCACTTCTTTTTGTCGTGTTCCAACTACCGCTCTGCTGCTGCTGCTGCTACTGCTACGATTTTCCTGAGAAGGATAACTTGCATGCCAGAAAAGTTCGTTAACAAATTTTAAATGATGTCATTTAAAAAGAACATACATACCAGCAGCAGACGCTGCTGCGCCACAGTAGCGGCATCGTCAACCCCGCGCCAAACGAGCAGCTTTTAATCACCGAAGAGGAATGAGGATTAACTTGTTCTACACAATTATAATAACCACTACAACTGCCATTAAACGGTTTTTATGTAGATGGGGAGGAAGATAAAAAAGGTATAGCTTATCGGGATTCAGGAAATTGTTATCATCACGTGGAAAATTTGTGATAATGATGATCAGGGTGACAAGAGATTTTTTTCAAAGGGAGACGATGTCGAGAGCTCCGCTGGCGGACAGGGACACTGGGACACTTTGTAAAAAAATGGAAATTCATTTCATTCATTTAGTGATGATAACGGTAGCTGTGTAATACCTACGTACACACAATTTTGTCGTTTATAGTTAGTCATTTGTGGGATTGACATTCTTTCACTGAAGTGACATTTTTGTTCACTTTCAAGCTTAATTGCGGTCACACACATAATGGAAATTAAAATAGGTGCATTTAATCTATTCTTGTGTGTCTGGTGTGGAATGATTGACCAATATTTTTCAAAAGTGACTCATCAGAAATTATTGTTTTTCTTTGTCATGTAAGTAAGGCAAAAGAGAACTTGCACAAAACCAAGTTCGTCGTCGTCGTCGTCAACTTGAAATGAATCTGTCATTTTTTATTTACCCCATTCTGTCAATTCATCTATTTTGTGGACAGCCAAAAAATGAAATACACACACATACGGATTTTGAAAGCTGCTATTAATTTGTGGCCCTCATGCAACGCTGATGACTTGGGTAACGGTGAAGATAACGCCACACACACACAGGGAGTGATAAAGTATATAAAAAATTGCGCCCATTTTTGGGACATTCACATGTTCGCCCATCATCATTGCCGTATGTATATTTTAAAAAGACGTCAACATTTTATCAGTTTTGAAAGATAGAAAATGCGTTTTAAAACGCAGTAAATCAGAAATCGTGTCCAACTTCTTAATAGCTAATGACACGCACACAGGCGCTCAGGTAGGCGCACACAAGGATCATTAAGATGTCCACGTAAATGACTCCCTCATCAGCTCCCTTGTCAATTAAAATTGTCATAATATTTTGTCATCGTCATCATCATCATCATCAACCAGCAGCAGCAGCAATAACAACATTATTGGGTAAACAAACATGTTGAAAAATTACTATCACCAAGAGCAGAGCAAGTAGAAAGAGAGGGATCATCTCGCGTGCAAAAAAATTTCATCTCTATTCCTTTTTCAAACAAGTACACAGGGAGAGCGAGAGAAGATCAAGACAGGACATTTACCATTAACAAACAATAAGCTACAAAAGTGGCAATAAAAATATGACTTGGCAAATAAAGAAGTTTGTGAAACAGCTATATTATTGAGATAAACGAATTACCTGTATATTATTGTCAGCGGAGGCATCTAACTATAAAAAATTAGCAATGTGCTACACAACAGCTACTACCAACCAAACCGAACATTTTCATTCATTCTTGTCCTGGCGATGATGATGATGTTGCTGAGAACAGGGAGAGAGAGAGGGAGAGGATGTAAAAATTGTAATGTTGTTTTCCCTCTCTCTCTCCCTGACTATTTAAAGAACTTGGTATTTTGCATATTGTACGTACGTGCACGCCGAGCAAACATGCGTATTATAATTTATTTCTAACTTGTACGTCAATAGTGGCAGCAACACTGTAAATCATAATATTTAAAACATCACAGAAAATAAAAAAAGGATTCGTGTCATGTATGTCATCGTACTAATCTGTAGTAGAGTAGTAGTGGTAGTAGTAGTTAAATTAAATATACGATTGACGACGAGAACGATCTCTCATCGTTGTCTTCGTTGTCCTCAGGATGGACATGAGGGACAAGCATAAAAAACAACTGCAACATTACTACCGATGAAGAAGACGACTAAAAAGTAATTTGATAATTTCATCCGCCATGAAATAATATGTAATAATAATTTTTCACTGAAAAAACATCTCCTATTGGCAAGCTCCCATTTTCCACTGTGCCATGCATGCCACCACCATGCGATGACATGACATGAGTGTCCCCTTTGGAATGATGATAAGGTGATATTGCGAATTTCGATGGCTCAGGAGATGACAAGCTACAGCCATACACTAGCTAACAATTAGTGTAAAAACAAAGTGTAGCTTGCTGCTGCTGCTTGATGTATACACGCAAAGTGCTAGTAAAAGGAATTAGACAAACTGTCGCTGTCGTCAGAGAGGGAAATGAAGTGACGAGAGATGATAATGATAATAATACTGTATATTATTGAGTTTGGTGGTTAGTGATTGGTACCAGTGCGGAGGGAGGTGTTGCAAGGGTATTTTTATTTTAATTTATATGCAATTGCGAGAATTTGAAATTTTTTTATGGACAGATGGACATACATAAAAGTATGTTACCCAGTAGTAGTAATTGCATATCTGCATGTGGTAAACTGCCAAGTAGACTTTTCAGGTGTTTGTTTATTTTATATACGGCCATAAAATGCACACGATGTGTAAATGGTATTTTAAAGGGATTTTCTTAGGTGGAGATGGAACAAAATACATAAATGTTAAGGTAAGTTCTATTAAAGTCACGTATTTGTGTGTATGCGGTAATTAGGAAAAATGGTAAATTACCCTACAAATCACAAGATGATGAGTACTTCAGAGTATTTGTATTAATGCCTACTGCTCTTGTGTGTGTGTGTGTATGTGTGTGTGTTTTGAAAAGAAAACTCTTTCAGGAATCTGCCCGTATTTTGTATATGAAAACCATGTACATTCTTTTGAAAAACGATTTAAAGTTTTTCGGCGTTTTCTGCCGTTTTTTATCGTTTACTGTGTCACGAACTGTTTAAAAATGAAAAAATAAACAACATAACTCTGCCATCATTCTGTTGATAATGATGCTAATTATTGTGCTGCGTAAGAGTTGTGTGTGTATATAGGAATGCAATGGCAAAAGATTCCAAATGGCCACGTACTAAAAGAAATTGACTACCTCTAGACGCCCTGTATGCTTTACTACTAGTACTACTACCACCATTTTCTTTTAAAACTATATTATGGCCCCATAAAATTACCAAATGTTTAGGATTACAACCGTCCTCTTGGTAAAACGACATCTTCAATCTTGGAGGTTGGCCAACAGGCTATTGTGCAATTCCTGGATGATGATGGGTGCCGCTGATAAAAACAATAATAGTGGTAATATATGAACACTTTGTTCAACAAGAGAGTTGCTTCCGTCGTCGCCACCGTGCATCTTCCCTCATTCTGGAGTCTCCTAAAATATTTTCAAGATAATATGCGTTTATTTCATCATCATCATCATAAAATCTCAAGTGCATTCTAAGCCGTGCCGTGAAGGAATTTTTGGAAGCGCTTTCTTTACAAGGATGATTATCTCACGTAGATTCCTGTGTACAGTAAATACTGCAGAACACACGATAAACCGAGAGTGCCTTAATGTTGCAACACGCACAATAATTTTATGGTGCAATACTGTCATGTCGTCGTTGTTGTTGTTGTCTCGAAGAAACTACTCTTAATTACTACCTTGGGTAAATGGATAGGTTTTCAGAGCAAACCGCCTGCCTATGCATTTTCCTGTATAGTTGCTGTTAGTAAAAAAATGGACAAAGTTGTTTGAAAGGGGGAAAGGAAGAAACAAAGTGGAAGAAGCAGCGAACGTGGTGTATTTTATAGGATTATCATGTGCACAAGATGATGATGAGAATCGAGACAAGTTTTTTTTGTCCAGCCATTATTATTTCCACTTCCAGATTGTAGTGGTGGTGTATGTGGTGACGACGATGATCATGACGGTAATAATGATGCTAGCTGCATTGCAACGTTTTAAAGAGTGATGCAACAATAATAGGTGGAGAATTTATATCTACAAAAAAATGAAAGCAAGGCAGACGCGCATAAACAAAAGAATAAGAGTCGATGATGGTTTTGGGAAAGAGTATAAAAAAGTCGTCGTTATAGCTTATCATAATAATAATCATAAGTCCTCTTGAAACAATTGAAGCGTGACTGGTGTTCTTCTGCCCATTTTATGTTTCACGACGACGGATATGAGTAGAGTGACGATGATGATGAGGATGTTGGGAATGATGATGACGACGACGATATCGGCCAACAACTGACATTGTTGTTACTTATTACTATTACATTACAACATCTTAAAACACATCACTATTTTTTAACATTTCCTATTGTTCCCATCACCGTCGTCATCTTTCTGTTATTATCAAAAAATGTAATCATCATAAAAATGAACGTGTTTCGCACACTCCATGTGCAGAGGCAGATTCACACACGTACACAACGACGACGTCGATCGACCAAAAAGAAAAAAAATCCTTTAACCTTTTCAAAAAGTTATCCAGCCTTCAAAACATAATTTTTGCCGGAAAACTTTTATAAGTTATACGCAAACGCAAGCAATAATGTTTTTTGGAGAAAAATAACATTCTTGAGGAAATAATTGTGTGCGTCTGAAAGCTCAAAAGTATGGAATCGTGACGGTGATATTGTGTCATGTCCGTGTCATGTCATAAAAATGATGTTCAATGTTCAAGTGCTCCTTTTCCTTCTTCCCGAGCAGGAACACCAAAAAAAATTTATACAGCGCGTTATCTTACACTTTGCCATCTTGAAAATTGTTTGATGGACGTGTACATTTTGTAGACATCATCATCTTCATACACACATCACATCAAAAAATATGATTTTCGGTTGTTTTCTTGTGAGCAACATGTCCGCAGCCCTCTCTTTCTGAAATCTGAAGTACAACAAGTGTAGTAGGTATACAATGATGGTAATAATCATTTCTCTCTTTGTGGCAGTAACTCGTAAGATGAAGAGAGAAAAAGATGTTTTCCATGACATGGGCGGCGACAGCGACGTTCACTCTCTTGAGATGTTTTGATTTTTTCCTTCGATATTACCAAGTTGTTATAGACCAGCCAAAAAGTTCAGGGTTCAACATATGTAATTCCCGATCCTTCACGTAAAGCTGTTCAGTGAAACAAAACCAAAAAATTTAATTCATAAATCCCTCGTGGTAAAATCTACGTTTCCTGCCCGTGTCTAAGATTTAAGTCTTTTTGATACCTGGCGCGGTCCCTTACTTGGGAAGTATGCTGGTCACGCTGAAAACTTAAAACCTGAAAAGCTCCTTCACTCAAACAGAACTATGACTATTTTTATTCTTAACATTTTTGAAGCGTAAGAAACACGGTTAATTCGTCACTAATCCTATAAACGGCAACGCGCACGAAGGGAGTGCGCGTAGCAAACCCAATTTTTCAATCCGTCCTTCCTTTCAAATCCATCAGGGGATTTTCAAAGTACACACTACTCTCCTTTGTCAACGACAGAACCAGCAGCAGGGCAGACAGGGCATCAAAGATTTAAATTTGTAATGAGCCCAAAAAAGGACGTGGCCCGGCTGGGGTAACAATGAGTGTCATACACCTCTCTCGCACTCTCTGTGTGCTTTTGTTGGTCAGCCACAGAGACAGCAGCTCAGCAACAATGTAATATCACAGAGACATTATTTGCATTACGATTTAATCCGTGTTCTGAATTTTCAACGCTTGCTGACGCTGCTGGTGAGTCATTACTGCTATTATTATGATAATAATAAGCCTTCAAAAAGTACCAAACTTGCTGCAACATCAACCACCACAAAAAAATCAATAAATAATTCTCCTAATTCCTCTTAAGACCTGCCTCCTTCTTAAATCCTTGAAAAACAATTTAAATTTCAGATTTAAATTTAAAATCAACTTTTGACACGGTGACGGAGATGGTCGGTCGTGTTGCTGCAGAGCGTAAGAGGAGTAAGTGCTTCTTACAACTTACCTGATGGTACCTACACACATATCGATAATATGCAAATTATATCGAAAATTGATTACGCAACCTTACCCCTCGTCATCATCTCCTTGTTACTTACCATCCTATTATCAGTTTTTGTACACCGAATCACTTCTACCACCACCACCACTTACAACTTTATAATAACTTGCACAAAGTCTAGATCCGTCAATAACTCGTCGTTGTTGTCCTGAATGACACCATTCATGCAGTCAGAAAAGGGACAGACAGACACTGTAACTGTGCGTTCAGAAAATTCATCATCATTATCATCGCCATCTTTCATTTAAAATGTAACCGACAACACCACAACCGTCAGTTCCCGTTCTTTTTTTTTTCAAAGACCAAACGAACAGACAGATATTGACTGGTGAGTAGTTGTAATTGATTTGAAAACAATATCACTTTTACTGCTGATTGCCAACGACCATGATGATGATTGTGGTTATGATGATGATGATGATGACGATGGGAAAACCTACAAGTCATATCCTGAAAAAACTTCTACCATTTAATTTCCCCTCCCATCAGAGTCCCCATCAACACCATCGCTTTACATTTTGCATCCATACAATAAGCTTCCCTATCTTAATCATCCTCATCGTCATCATCGTGATTATCATATAACCATTATAATTTTTCTTACAATTCGAAACATGCCCATTATTTATTAGGACACAGGCTCATTTTCATACAACCACCTATTCACTTACAACAACGACGACGAGAAAGAAGTACAGAGAAAAAACAAAGGATTTGTTAATTGCTTTCGAAAAATGTTTTAGAATTGACTTGTATGACATATGATGACTCACATGACATTAACAACTTGACATGTCATGTTTCTTGCGTTTTTTACGTGCTGCTAATGCAGCAGCAGCACTTGCTGTTGTAATTAAAATCAATAATCGTTCAATTCATTTCTTCTTCTTCTTCTTCTACTTCGTTGTCGTCTTCTTCCTATTTACATGTCTCCCTCTCTGCCCACATGTCTTAATGTCTTTCTTATTTTCTAAATGGTGCTATCCCCATTAAAAATGCTGTTGTAGAACAATAAAACAAACATTACATCAGGTAACATTACAATTTACATGGTTAGCTAAGCATCATCGTCATCTTAGATTATTATGGGATGCAGTGCCGTGTCCTGTGCCGCCGACGCAGCCTAAAGGAGAAAAAAATGAATCGAATGATTCAATGAAACAAAACAAAACAAATTACTTTTACTCATGCATACTTGCATGCAAACCATGCATGCGTCTCCCTCTCCCTCTCTTGATCCTACATTTAAATTTATTTTACCCATTAATGTACCTCTCTGGTAAATTGTTCAAGTAAAGTGCAATATAATGATAATCATAATAATAACAATAAAACGTTTATGATTATGCAAGCCAAGTCAAGATGCAAGTCAGCAAATCACACAAACAGTTATCATTTTCTTCTTCCCTCTCCCTCTCTCCCTGTTCATATTGAAATGCCCCGCTACAAAAACATGTAACAACCAACTGCAGTCACAAAACTATTTTTTGCCCGTTTCCTTTTGTCCATTTATCATTTATAACCGTTGTAGTTTGCGCTTTGTCTTTTGTGTAAAGTTGCTGCAAGGATGCTCTGTTGGGGTAATAATACAAAAGACGCCGTTATTAGTACATCCCAGCAAACTTTAAAATGACTCAGGTTGTTTGACCAGCTCGTTTTTTATTTTTGTCCTGTCTAGTAATTGCTGCAATACTGAAGATACCTTAGACGTGTTTACTAGGCTAATTAAACTGCTTTTTGCAAAACAATTTTAAAAATATTTTTCTGTGCGATTTTACAAAGTACCCCTTTCCATCATCTTATGACTATGCTGGTGGTAGTGGTAGTAGTGCCAGGGTTCTTACTCAACAACCCACCAGCATCCTCATAATCATAAAGCATAACAAAGTGTTACATTTCAATTTGGTAAAATTAAAATGGTTATTTTTCTCCTTCCCTCTCATTCGTTTCCAACCATGATGACGATGACGATGTTGATGATATACAACCTAGTGTCCACGTCGTAGATTTTGTCTTTGTCGTGAGTAAAGCGGCAGTAGCTCAAGTAACACACAAATTGTGCAAAAAAAAACTTTGTCGTTGTTGTTATCTTTTACTGCTGCTGGTACAGTGACTGATGATGAGGATGATGAGGGAGTCCTGTAAAAATTTATGATTTGCAAAACTGGTGTGTAGGTAAATATATAATATGCCGGCAGTGTGTGCGTGAAACCGAGTGGTAATAAAACAATCAATACTATTGTTTTTCTTACGAGGGGGTATAAATGGGTATACGCTAGAATGTACGCTAGAAAGCCGAAAAAACAATAACAAAACTGCATGTACAAAAAAAACTATCTAGAGACACACTGGCACATCTACCTGTTATAATGACGATCTGTATGTAAAAGTAATTTGTCATCTTTCTTTCTTCACGATTATATTAATGGGCAGAAATAAATCTGCTCTTGCCGTCACCATCATCACTACTACATCACCTCCACCAACACCACCACCATCACCACTACTCATCTTGATGACATAAATACGTGTGGTACTAGGAAAAAACGTAAAAATATACCTACACAGACGCAACTACCTATTTTAAAATTATTATTGCATCATTATCTTTTTTTGGGGGGAGCCACTACTACAAACAGGTAGTTACCATATTTTTCTCTTGATCGCAGAAGCACGACATGACACATACTGACGAAAAAGTGCAGTATTGATTTTTAATTGGCTCATCTATTTACCATTTTTTAAAGAGGTGTTTATTAAAAATATGTCTTCATACATACTTTACCGGAAGGCATGACTCGATTAATTGGGGGGGTTCTTAACAAGTACAGTGACTACATATATCTGTGTTTGTACACACTGCGTACTTTTACCTCTTTTGATAGTATTGGAGTAGGGCTTCCCAGACAGTTATAATAAATGGATCGGTCTATTCTACAACCAGAGAGTTACAAAGTGGCACAAATTATTTCCAAATTAAGATGAAGTAAAAAAGGACCCTTAAATCAATCACTGTTCTGCTCTCTAACAAGTAGGTAAAGATAAAGGAGTAGTATAGCAAATGTCTATAATTATGTACTTTATTACCTGCTCCGCTTATTACAATGACTAACCTACCTACCTTCAAGCCGTGTCAAATGTCACTGATTGCATATTTATTTTTTTATTTTTCTCTTCTAATAATTAACACCTAGCCACCTCATTTAAAAATATTAAGTTACAAAATGGTGAGAGGAGAGAGGAGGTGGAAGCCACTTGAGAAATATATATTTCACAAAGACAAACGGAGTTCTCCTAAATCACACCTTTTTTCTTTTTTCGTACACTCTCGCAGAGAGACACACACACACTTTACCGTAAGTAATGTTTGTATATATCTCTTTGAAATATTCTTTTTTTCGATTTGCAAGCAAACCAATAAGGAAACGATATATATTATATGCCACCACCGTGCGACAACTCAGTAAAAAAGCAGAGGTGAGAATGAAAGTTCTCGTTTTTTGTTAGGAATTTTAGTTTTGTAGGTATATACGCACTGTCATTTACAGGTTGATTGGTTGTAGGTTACGTTATTATCGGGTGGCATGCAATAGTATGATTATTATTTATGACGTGTTCAAGCCAAATATAAAGTATACGAGAAAAAAAAGTGTTACTGTTACACTTAAAGTACTTGTGGGGCTAATAGGGAGTATAATAATAATATGTACTACTGTCAGTACAAAAGAGAGAAAAAAATCTTAACTCATTTTCATTCATTTACACTACCATTAAATTAGTGAATCATCTGTCAATATTCTGACACTTAAGAGGAAAAAGTGCTGACCGTGCTGCCGTTGTTGTAAAGCTGTGTGTGTATTTGCATTGTAGAAACAGGATTCTCGGAAGCGGTTATGAATTCTTTAAAAAATACATATATATTTCTAGAGCACTTTATTGATGATTTGAGTGAATGACACATTTCATGTAAATCCCTCTGTGTGTTATTCAGTAATATTGAGTAAGCTATGCCATGAAGACCAAAATATAATGTCTTTGAGGGAAATATAAATATTCACCGTTCACCGTATTTTGATTTTGTTTTGACAAGTTTGAAGAAATATGCGTGATTCAAAAGGAAGCAGGGATGATGATGATGCCATCAGATTATTCAACGCTGCAAAGTGGAATGTATTTTATTTAAGAGGGACATAGCGACAGACAGAGAGATATATATTTTGTGAGGAATGCAGATTGAGGTGCTCCTAATTGCACTATTTAAAAAATGGGCTAATATTTTTGATCGATATGAAAAAAAATGTTACGTAAGCCTTTAGCTATTTACGATGATGGTGGTGGTGTTGTACGTGATTCAGGCAATTTTTTTCGTTTAAAAAAGTCTCTTTGTAAACGACACACTGACCGACACGACAACAACGAAGAATAAACGCTGATCGGACGATACCTGAAGGATATTTGAGATTTTTGGCGCACTTCTCTCCTCTCCTGTGAAATATTCCACACACGGAATCTAACTTTTGACAAAGGGGAACTTTGGATGGTTGTGAATTTTAAAATGTCGAAGCGATGATTCGTCACTGTTGCCTTGTTTGACAAATCAGGGCACATACATATGTACACTCTGACGCGAGCAGAGAGTCATTTATCGAGCATTATTATTGCTTTCTACGACAAAATCAAAACTTTCTATAAAAGAGAATTAAACTGACAGTTGAGGTACGTAATGCATCAATCACTGAGCTCCTGTATATGTAGTAGTAGTAGTATTTGTACTGCTGTTCTCTTTACTCAATGGAAATAACTACTAAAAGTTGCATGTACGCTATTAAAATGCATCGGCACATCGCAACCAAAAGTGGTGTGTGTGGTTAAAATCGATCACTTGGTCGGCACAAATCAAACAACACAAAAAAGTGGTGAATGTGACCATAGGTCTTTGATCTATAATTAACCTCATAATATAATCTCCCTGAAATGAAATCCTTTAACTAGAACATGATTATCACCCCGTCAAACAAAATGCACATTAACTGGTTCATTTAACAGTAATAAAATAATGGGAAGGTAACTTTAAAACTTAGTTTGCCAGCTTGCAGGTACAACGATACAACTCCAACTGCTTCTGCTAGTACTCTTCGCATAGACACCCCCAGTCGAGACGCCAACGCTCACACACACACTCACTTGCTCAATGCAAACATGTACGCCTTATGGAGAGCTATTTTGAAAGACACACTTGTGGTGGGTGTGCTGAAACTAAGAATCTAGTTGAGTATTTGTATAATATTCTCCCCCAATTAATACTTTAAATGCATCCTTCCTTAATAATGTAATATTATTGGACTCTTTTTACGACCACTTTATCGAAGTAAATGAACTTGTATTTTTAATCAACTAACATATGCCAGTCGACACTTTATGTATCTGTGTATGAAAATGTGTGTTAGATTATCTACCTAATTGAGTGTGTGTACATTTTTTACAACAATTTTACTTTGTATGAACGTGAGTACTTACATTTTTTTGTGAAAAGTGTGCAACAACCCCAACCCCTTGCAATTTGCAAAAATAATATTCTAAATAAACTGCAAGGGCTGGCATCTCGTCTCGTGGGATTGTTTCTTTGAACAGTTTTCAATTCATTCATTCCATGCATTTGTTGTTATTGTTATTAAAATGTATAACACTGTGAGCAGCGCAACTGCAAAACAAGAACAAAATCAAGCTCCCAAAAAATTATTCATCCCTGTCATCATCATCGTCGTCTTCGTCAAGTCAAACAAACAAAAGCTTGTTCGCCTGCGTGGCAAGTTTACTCTATTGTTTTATTTAAAACTGCACTCACGTTGCATCTGAACAGGAGCACAGCTCACCTATTATTACAGTATAGATTGATGTAAGTTGTTTGGTCCTTGTGAAATTAATATAGGAAAATGTGCACAATACCAACTAACTACCATAATCATCATCATCATCCACATCTCTCTAACTTTTCACACAGCGAATTAAAACTATAAAAACGAAACAAGTAAAATAATGTCCCCAGTAAACTACTCCACTCAAAGCAAGGTTTGCTTGATCACTGTCAATAATTTCCCATGCGTGCATGCATTGATATCGACACATATTATCTATCTACTCACTCTCTTCTCCCCAGTGCCTAAAACGTTTTGTATTTTATCATCGTCAACTACAAACTACGGTGACTGCAACCGCCACCAATT
>JAHZNB010003676.1:0-11710 GCA_027744295.1 Callyntrura guangdongensis
AATTTTAACTCGTCATGCAGTTATACGTTATTAGGATTAGGTATTTTGGTGGTGCTGGTACTAAATAAACACAAGCAACAATGAACAAAGGAAACGCAATTAACTGCTGCGCTGATACATGAAGTGAAAGTGTAAAAGTTTTCAAACTTTTCCGCAATTTTCGGATACGCAACAACATTTTGTGTTAAATTTAGAACTAAAACATTTGTGTGTCCAATGTTTTTGTATCAAAATACGACAAAAATATACCATTCCATTATCCCTTGATGGGTAGATGGATTCCTACAAAAAATAAATTCTTTGAAAAGAATTCTTTTTGAAAAAATGGGAAGTTATTTGACCTTTGCCTGTAAAGTTATTCTCAACGGTTAAGGTACTTACCAATAATTATCTATATTAAAAACATTGTTTTATTGATTCTATTCATTTTTTAAAACACAATTTAATTGTGCTGTGTGTATGCTCTAACTAAATGAAAAATTTCATATCAGTTTTTCACTAATTAAATAATGTTTACCTGCAATTTATTATAATGTTATTTATTTTTAGTTTACAATGATAACATTATATGTAATGGTAATGCTATCCAATTTATCTACAAAGAAACAAGTCAATCATTATGTCAATTATTTGTAATTGTTACAATGATTGTCACACCAAATAAATACTATATGATTTTATTAGCTCAGACGGAAAATTATTTTTGCGTTTATTTTACTGTTAGGTCATAAGTAGGTATAATCGTATTATTTTACAATCATTCACGGTGCAATTATTATATATGACAAAGATTATTGAAATTGCAAACATATGACAGCATGATATTTACCTAGTTATATTTGTAATAATTAATTATCTTACAGTGTATTAAAATAAAATCAGAACCCGTTATGTAATTCTTGTTGGTGTCTTAAATTAATAAAGCGTTTTATATGCTCTCCATCAATTTTGGAGACTTTTAAAATTATCCCTTGGTTCGATTCTTGGTTTATCCACTTTCGCAACTTTCTTTTGGTGAGACTTGGCAACATCAACGTCCTCGTGATTACATTTCGATACAAATTAAAATAATGGCTTCCTTGTAACACGGTATACGTTTTTTCAAATTCAATTCATTATGGAAAAACATAAATCAAAAATATCATTCATTTTTTTCAGCAAGCAAAAAATATTGATTAGTGTTTCCGTTTTGGAAACACTAAAAGAGCATGAAATAATATTAAAGCCGTATATAATAAAACAATAATAAAAACTTATAAAGCCGTAGTCCAAGATGAAAGCTGTACAATAATCGCAAAAAACGCCGAAAGCAGTAAAACGTGTCATTTTTATTTAATTGCTTTTACTCTGCATGACCAATTTATTCCATGGATGTAAACGCAGGCTACAGCAAACCCGCGACCATTGCTAAAACAGAGGATACTTCCTCCAGTAGTGATAAAAAAGCCGCAGAATCTCTTAAAACACAGTTGACCGAGGATGAAGACGATGCGGCTGAGCAAAAACCAACGGTAGTAGACAAAGGACTCTCCCTTTATCATTTAACCTCATTTGGCTTTAACCTCGCGGAAGAAGCCAAGAGACATCACACCTCCCAAGATCATGGGGCTACAAAAGGGTTTCCAGCATCATCCAAGGGTGCTGCACGTACCAAAACGAAAAATCAAAATGTCGTGTACGGTGGTGAACCCAGTGATCATACCGATTTTGGCGACCACGACTACGATGACCATGACTATCCAGTAGTAGATGACGATGATGACCTATCTAATGAGGGTGATCAGGAAGCCGGGGGTGGAAATGAAGAAGAGTCGTTTGATTATGAGAGAAAAACGGCTCATGATTATTTTAGTGGTAAGAGGATAAAGCATATGGAATGTTATAAATATCTTTCTGGATGTGGGATAACTATCAAAAGATATGTCACAAAAATACTACGAGTTGGTGGCTGTGTTTGCCTTATTTGTATAATTTTTAACTTTGTAGATTATACTGCTGAAGCTGATGACATGTGGGAGGATGAAGAGGAAGTGGATGAAGAGGAAGCAGAAGAGGATGAGGAAGAGTTAGAACGTTTACAACAGGAAGCATTTGACGCTGCCGTGCTCGCCGCGGAGGAAGAACGAGAGCGTATTCGAGATTTGCGGCTCGCGGAAATCCGGGAAAAGAAAGAATCACTGATTGAGCGCTATTTGAAAGTGGCTCGTGTCATGATAAATCACCGAAAGAAGAACATTTACCTCCAAGACTATTTGTATCATTTGGCTCTAAGAAAAGGGGTGCTTCGCGGGGATCCTCAATTTCATGGCAGTAGTGGCCACACAATGAATTTGGACGAGTCCGATGCGAACAAAGGGGTAAAGCGAAAGATACAAAGGAAGAATGCTATGATAGCTTCCAGATTTGCGCGCTTTCTTCGAAAAACGGGACACTTTTATGATGACGAGGTTGTAGAGGATCGTCATCACCATTACCATCATCGTAATGACCCAGCGGCCATTGCTCGAAGTAAAAATCGACACATGCAGCATCATTTGCATCCGCATCACAAATTTAAGTCTGGGTTCATGTCCACTAATAATCACGGGCATCACCATTATCATCATTTTCATGCAAAACGAAAGAATTTCGTCCCGATCACATTAGTTCGTAAAAACAGTCAGACCTGCCCTGAAGCGCTGGAGGGGAAGACTTGTCCCCTTAGTAAAAAAACTAAATCAAAGATAAAACTACTCCGTAGTCGGCATCACCTTCGCAGTACGAAATCGGGTCGAAATGTGGTTACCCGAGGGGATTCAGAGGGCAAAGATAAACCTCGAACGCTACAAGATATCTTAGAGGAAAAGGCCGCTGCAACAATACGTCGTATGCTGAAAAATGCCAACGAAGCTCTGGAAGCTTTTGAACGGCATCGGTGTCGAATGGCGAAGAAAAAGCAACTGATAAAAATTACCAAACTTCTGGAAAGACAATATAGTGGGACCTCAATTCAGGACATGGAGCGATATCATTTAGTGTCATTTGTGGAGACATCTGTGAAGGCCCAAAATATTGCAAAGAAGAAAGCCCTTAGGCGTCAACAACGAAACCAGACTCAAAATAAAACGAGCACGGTAAATCTAAATCACCAGTGGATTAAATCCCTGGAGCGGATACGAGAATTACGTTTAAAAAAGGCCAAACTAGAACAGGAACACAGGCTGTTGCTCATGAGAAAAGTGAGATATTGGAACATTTGGGAAAAACGTGCTGCAACGGCACTGGAAGCTGTACCCGCATTTATCACTGAAATGGCGGTACGTGTAAGTATGAGTCGCGCAGAAGCTTTGACGTTTCGTCACGGAATGGACCAATTCCATAAACAGTTACACACGCTTCATGAAGCCATGTTGCAACAAGTTGTGAGAAAATTTAAAGCTGAATGTGCCCTGTGTATGACACAAAGAAAGGCCAAGGACAACGAGAGTGTGGCCGCGCCCACCATGAAAGGATTCACCATTTCGGACTACGAACGAATGATCATCGAAAACCAGGAGTCGCACCAAAAACTTGTAGAGCGCCAGGCTCATCTTTTGGAACAGTATGAAAAATTGAAAAAGTACATTAAGCAGGTGGCCAATAGTCACCTACAGAAGCAGCGCACGTGGGGTGCACTCAGAACTGGACGACACGACATGAAGCAACTTTGGCAGTTGTGTGCTGTAGAAAGGGATAACTTGCTGCGGAAACTGAGAGATATTTCTCGCGTCCAACGCCTTCACTCTCGACTTTTCATGCAAATTTCAGTGCTTGAGAACAAACGTCTTTTCAATGACTTTCAAAATGTCACCCATAAAGTGAAAGAGCTCAAGGATGTCAAAAGGAATTTCCAAACCCAGTTGCTCCAGGCACAAAGCATGCTTCGAGTGCTGAATGTTCGGTACATGGATACTAGACAAAGAACTGAACAGGCGAGCACTGACAGTGTAGACAGAGTAGACACAAACAGTCTCCAGTATTGCAAGGACACCATCAGCCAGAGAATCGCTCCTAGGGTTCCAAACACCATTCACAGTTTAGACGAGTGTGGAAAAAAGCCAAGGGGTTCTCTTTTTAAACAAGAAAGTAACAGAGTAGGCACTAGTACACCGACACAAATGACGCCACAAAAATATTGGAATCAAGATGACTTTGCCCAGGTCAAACAGTCAACTAAACTGCCCAGGGTGTAAAAACTCATCATTTTTTTAAAAGATGGCGACAGTAAATAAATGCGAATATTGTGACTGCATTCAATAAAAATCCTACAATGGCGGTAGCCATTTTCTTACCAGAGGGATGATCCAATAATGGATCGCCGTTAAAAAAATGAACGCAAACTACGTTTTGTTTCATTCCATTTTGGTCATTTTATTTTTTTATACATCATTTTTTTATTTTTCATCGACAACAATGCCTTCTCATTGTAGAGAAAGTTGGTAGTAGATTTAGACAGTTTGGTAGTTGGTTGGGGTGTACAAAGGTTGATATATTTCAAATTACCTTTTATAAACGTGTAGGTATACTTTCTCTTCGTTTTATATCTTAATTGATTTGCTTGTTTCGCTACTTAAATAGTTTACTTATTTAGTACGCTTTCTTCCAAACTCTTATTAATAATATTTTGTCAGTTTTTTAAAATATCACTTATCAAAATTTGTCTGAATAAATAGTTATATATATTTAACTAATTTGCATATAATCATATTAATATTAATGCAGAAATTGTAGACAAGTTCATGAAAAGTGTGCACATAATGGTCATACAAACATCCAATTATTATTATTACTATTAATTTATAACAGGTCATAAATTTTTTTGTCGTTGCATTTGTTTTCACCTACTATTACACAACTTTGTAAAAATTCGTACAGTTTGTTCTATAAACTTATATTGGGTATATTATAGGGCACATAACAATGAGTTTGTTATCGTTTTTCGGGTGGATGTCTTATCTATTGACATTGACAAACCTTGCACATTCTGTATGATGCGGTATTTTTTAATTATGACAATTTATATCTTTGTTTTTTATGTTTCGGCGTAATTTATGCATATACTTTGACTTTATTCTTTACATAAGATCCGGTTTACTGCGCGTGACAGGTAAAATTAAGTAAGGAGGATCAATCTGTCTGTTACGTTTAGAAGAAAAATATTATAATCGTACAAGCTATTATGAGTGTACCGTAATAACAACAATAATGAGACACAGGTATAGTGGAAAAGTTGTTTAAGCTAATAACGAAATAACGAATCGATTTTTTCAGAGAATCTCTGTAATTCATTTTTTAATACGTTTCATTTCGTAGATAGAATATTGAGTTAACTCTTTTATGACGCTCTGCGAACCATCTGAGACATTTATACAAGTTATTACACAGGTGTACATACTAAATTAAGTTTTTAAGAAACAATTTTTTAGTATTAAGATGAAGAAAATTTTACAATATTTTTGTAAACGGTTTCGTTACAAAAACATAACAGGAAGGACACATTTTTTATGCTTTAAATATATAATGCAATGTACTAATATAATAATAATGTTACATTAATTATAGTTAAATCTGAGCTCTTTGTCTTGTTGAATGTACAACATTAAATATTATCATATGTAGCTTATTGTTATCGTTTAGTACGTAACTTATTATTATGTTAACACTAAAAATTAATAGGAATCATCTAAATAAAGAGATGTTTGTTCTCATTATCCTTCACAATAATATAAGGCTGCTGCGGATGTATTGTAATTAAATTGGAACTTTTTTTACACAAATTTTAAGAATATACCCAAAATAGGTCTTCTAACAGTGAACATTTCTTGTTATTTTTAACCGATTAGAAACCTAAATAATACCCAAACGTATAATTGTGAAAATTCTCAAACCCTCTTGAAGTTTTTTGTCATCTCCTTAAACTAACATTTATTTTTTCCTGTCTAAAATATATAATCGTTTAACTACTACTAAAAATAATAATATTGTGTGTACCATATATGGAGACCATCATTCATCACCAAAAATCATCTTAAAAGAAATCACGTTCACTAAATATTTTCCGACACGACTTCAAAACATTGACAGGTAATTAAGAGAAGCGAAGTGGTTTTAATTGTTATGAGACTTCTTTCCCTTTTGTTTCCACCACAAGTGATACATTCAAACAAATTGCGTGCGTGGGCGCTTGCGAGAAAATATATTCTGTAAATTAAGAAACTATACAGTTCAATGAAAAAGCTGTCATTTTATTATCCTTCCATTTTCTGTTACCACTCCATTTCAACTTGACTCCACGTTAAAACCACGGCGCCGGGAGGTGGAATTTAGTGAAACAATCAGTTTTAAAAATCTATTTACATTGTCTTTTCTACACCAAAAGCTAACTTATAGAAAAAATTGAACATCGTGCTGTTCTTAAAAAACAACACCGAATACTTACTGAAAGAGGAACAAAAACTGCATAATGAATTAAGATTAATAGTATTTTTAAATGGCAGTTTTACATAGACATGGACCCCGTTCCTTTTTGCATAATCATATATAGATTTTAACCATATAGATTAGAACAAGATCTACAATAATAACAACAATGACAATGGTTATGTTACAATTTTAGTAATAGTTTACTCTAAACATGATGCATATATTCAAACAATAAAGTGTTTTAAAGATACAATTAATGAGAATAGTAATTAACGCTAACAATAATAATAACAATAAGTAAGAATAAAATATACATGACTGAACGTTTTCATTCTGTTATCTACATCCCACTAAGTATCCAGTATCACTAATTAAACAGAGAAATCAGCGTTCCTATATTTACCGCTGGTTATTCTCACAAGTCAAATTTAGTAAACATGCCTGTTAGCTGAGAGCTATACACACAACAACGACGAGAGAGAATACCATCTAATAAATGCAGTTCTATTAAAAGTAAATTCTATTTCGTTTACATACCAAGATAAAATATTATTCTTAACATTATTTGACAGTAATAAAAAGCGTTTCCCCGTTAAGATATCATTATTATGCAAAATATTATTATAACAGAGAATGGCAAGTTGTTAACAAGTTTTCTTTCTCGACTTGATGCTAAACCGTACACACTTCCTGTCCACATTAAAAAGGCATTATCATGATGAAAATTAACTTTTAATGTGTATGCTTTATTTTTTAAACAAAAAAGTCAACACTACTATTTACACACACTACTAGTCGTGTGGTTGTTTTTAGTTACTTTACTACTACATCACTACAAAATAAAGAGATACTCAATGAAACGAACAAAATTCGCTGCTTGCTCGATAACCGCTGACGACGACGTTGACGTTATTAATATTGGTTTTTTTTCGCAATTTTCCCCTTTTTATGAAGAATCTAGAAATCGATCATATACGCTGAGAGATGAGAGATAGAGAGATGTCGATAAAAATTCTGTTAATACACGAATATATCTATTACAGGATAACTTTCTGTCTATCAGTTTCTTTTTTAATTATAAGGTACATTACAATATTTTACATGCGGTGCTGCAAGTTATCGTTGTCGTTATTATTTTTATTTTTATGCAATGCATTTGCATTTTTACAGAGGTAATCCGATTACAAATGTTAATGTTATTATGAGGCTTCTTAGTGAGAAGACACAGGTTTGACATTCTAATTTTAACCTATAAATGCTATAATAATACCTAGCTAATGATAAAAGTTTTCTTTTTAAAAATGCTGCTAACTTTTTTGTAATGACAAGATAATGAGAGAAATCTGGTGAACGAAATGGAGATAAAATAGTAATTATAACAATTGGTTCTCCTACATATCATTATTGAATACAATAATAAAATCTTTCTACTTGGTACTAGACTGCGTAATGAAATACATCTCAACAAAGTTAACTAACATCTGGAAGAATTTTTCTGACGACATCCGCTCATTTTCTCGGTGTGTATGTGTGCTGACGTAGTAAATCAACAAGGAGAAAGCGTATAAGATACTTTTCTTATTTCTTACTGTTACCATCATATCGTTTTTTTCTAGCAAGATGCACATCGCCATCATTACCATCATCACTACTTTTCCAACATTTTTTCAAAAGCCCTCTCTATCTCTCTTTGTATTATACACTAATATAAAACTAATTTGTATGTTTTTGACGTGTCATAATTATAGTATGTATATTCGTTAATTTACTTAGAATTAAATTGTATTTATATTACTTAGAAGGTCTCTGCTCATCAGTCAGTGTACAGAATTATTTGTTGATCATCCGCTCCTACTTCCAATTGAACGTATTGATGCTCTCCTATGGACTCATTTGGCATACTTTGAATTTGCCTCATGAAGTTGTTTCTAGATCTGTGGTATTTACAAAACAAAGGCACAATAGTAGTACAAAATTGATCAGAATAAAATCAGTTGTTTTAAATTATTTTAACATATAATAAAACAAACGTACAGATATAAAGTCACTGCAAGATAACGGCACAATTTTAAAATTAACGATTATATAAAGTATAATAGTATCTTTTTCATTACCTGAAACGGCTTCTCACCGGTATGTACAAGCTGATGCCTTTTCAATTTTGAGCTCTCGACAAAGGCCTTTCCACATTCTGCACAAACATGAACCCGGGGACCATGCGTGTGCAAATGCTTTCGCATTGCAGAATTATCCCTGAACATTTTCGTGCATCCCTAGAAAAAAAGTTTTACATATTAGCAATTTATTATTTGCGAGGAAACTAAAAGTGGAATAGAATGTGTATACTCACTTTGTGTGGACAAGCAATTGTCCTCGCTACATCATCTGAAGGCTTCTTGGGTTTCAATCGAGCAAATTCAGCAAGTTGCTTGGGATCAGAAAGGTCCAACCCAGGAATCCCTTGAGGAGGAATCTTTCTACCGGTCATATATTCCGTATAATCTGGATCTTGGTCGACATTGGACGATTCTTCAATTGTGATGCCATCTGGAAGTTCTTGTTTCATGTGCATCATTGGTTCAGCTGTAAATACAAATAAAGTTTCACTGGTTTAATCTTCACAACAAAAACATTACTAATGTCGTAAAATGAAGGGTTTTACCTTCATCATTTCCAGAAGCCCACATGGTCACAGAAAATTCTCCCTCTAGTGTTCTAATTTGCACTTGTTTAGGCTCCCATTTCTTTTTCTGTTGAAGGCCTGTTCCTCCCATGGGTTGCTGAAGGCTGGGATCGTACTCCCGTAATCTCCGTCTATTGTTATTGCTTAAACAAGGACCTCCTGGTAGGATCCTTCGAAGTTTCTTACTATTATTGTTATTAGAATTAGAGGCGGTTGAGGACAATAAATGGTGGGGAGAGCGATAACTGGAGGAGGGCGAGGGTTCCGAATGATCCTCATCTATAAGGATACCGGATTCGGACACTAAAGCCATGTTTGGATCATCGTATCCTACAATTTCCTCCTGACCATCCAACATCACGCCGTGGTCATCCAATCCAACGTCATCCTCCTCCACTGCTATCTCTATTGATTCATGGTCATCAAGGGTTTCAATCTCAACCTCTTCCAGTTGCGGCTGGATCTCTACTTCCGTGATTACATCTGGGCTTAAATCCATGGTTGACGAATTTCCCTTCTATTACTGATGACCGACGACGCTGCCTCAACGTTACGTAATGATGATCAACTTAACAATTTAACAACGTTACACTTTTATTACTCCAATTGCACTTTCACTTGAGCTGCAAGTAACGTCTAAATTTTAACACCTACAAATCGAAAAAACAAAAAACCAATCACAACACATTATTAATATTAAAAATCGTACCCATTCACCTTTTCTGGGAATGTTCCCCAACGAATCCATACTGATGCTCACGAATTTTTTTTACTAAAATACGATAACAATTAATTAGTATATTACCATCCGAGTCAACTAATATCTAAAGTTTACACATCATATTTGTGGAATATGTAGTTTGTCGTTAGCCTTAATTCTATTAAAAAGTCGAGAGCCAGAAGTTCAACAACGAAACCTAATAAACAATACAGTCCACAGTAGTCAAAACTCCAAAAATAAAACGAAATAACAGAAACTTTTATAACGTGTCATCAGTAACTTTAACTAATATATGCAAAAAGTTGACCTTGTTGGAACTATATTTATCTCAATGTTTTCTAAACTTCCCTTACTTCCCTAGTAAAACTCGTTATATGTATAACATTAACAAACATCCCCATCTCAAATCATTTCGGATCAAATTAGAATTGTCATTGTCAATCTCCAAAATGCTCACCTACATGGAAGCCTGCCTCCACTTGTACCGCATTTACTGCCGCTATTACGCTGCAAACAAATCGCTTACAAAATAAATGTAACATAAGCAATACAGTGTAATAACTTTACTGCCCTCTCAAAAGATAACACTTTGCTTCTAGTAACCACTACTCCTAAATCTTATCATTTTTCCACTCTCAACTTTACCGATAGGAATAAGTTAATACGACTAAAAACGGTATCATTCCAAAGCACTACTGATATCCCTATTAAACCAGTTGTTACTGCCACCGCCACCACCACTATACAAACTACACCTACAGATCACAATGCATTAACTGACTGTTAAACATCCTCGGTGCATTTAATGCACTTACCATGCATGAAACTATATTAACATCAATGCATTATTTTAATCACTTTATTTGTGTACTCTACTCCTTTTGCGATTATTCCACTAGGACGACAGACAACAGAGGACAAGAATGCATCATCACAACAATCAATGCACACACACACACAAACACACATACATTCTCGCTCACCACCAGGGAATCAGAAGGAGAAAAGGTTTAATGCTAATTTTTTCTGTCTCTCGGATCCCTCGATTGTTGTTCAATTGTTGCAACGCTTTTTAATACTACAAGCTCTCTGACTGTACTAGCAGAGGGAAAGAAAGAGACTTACAGAAAAAAACTTTTTCTTGTCGTCGGTGACGATGATGAAGGTTCCCTTATTTTTTCAGTTGTTGTAGGATGAGCCCTTCTTCCACTTACGTCTTCGTCTCCTCACACTACTCACACAAACACACACTTTGCTCAGTGCTCACACTTGTGACTTGACTATGATTTACCACAGGAGGAACATGATCATCTTGATCATCATCATCATCACATCTCGTCGATCTCACACCGTCTTCGTCGTCTCCTACTACGACCACTATCGTTGATGCTGCTGCTGATGATAATGCTAATATGTGTACTTATTCTTCTCTTCAGTAACTTTATTTTTTGTGTTCATCTACTACTTACTACTTACAACATGATGATGATCTTGTTCCTCTCTTGTTAGAGAAAAATTGGATGAGCGAGCCAAGAAGAGCCAGAGCTAGAGGAACAAACCAAAAAAGAGAGAGAATTCTTGTTACAAAAAGCTTCTCGCAGCATAAAAGCCGGAGAGAAGATTTTTTCATCCCACAAATGCTTTTTCTCTCTCGTTATGACGGCAATTTTTTGGTATTATAGCTTATCTAACGGAGGAGGTAGACGAGACAGACGGGTATACAACATACATTCAACATTACTTCCATATACATATACTCCACTCGACTCTCTCTCTACTCCACAAGCAGTCAGCAGAAGTGTGTTGAGGTAAAGTGGTCCTCCGAATATCCGAAAAGAGCTCTTGTCTAAAGCCTGCAACTGGAG
>JAHZNB010003677.1:0-10107 GCA_027744295.1 Callyntrura guangdongensis
TCGATTTCTTTCCTATCTGACATTGTAAGGATGTAACCTTTGACGTCACTGGCGAAGAGCAGGACAGACCATCGGCAGCTTTAGACCACCAACCACTATCCTTAATAGGTTACCGGCAAACGACTCAAAATCGGAGGGAATATAGCAAAAGGTAAATTAAAATACAGAAAGAAATTCATAAAATAACATTAAAGCCCAATTAATATCGTACGTTTACATACTTAATTCTTCCCGCACTCTAAATTAATTCAATTCGATATGTATTTTCGACCACGATAATTCAAACCAAACATGGTACGACCATTGCGTAACTGGAGGAGAGTATTGTTAAAGCAAATAGCTAATCTAACTTTTTGATACTTGATTTTTTAAAACAAAAATTCACGTCCTCGTGTGTCGAAAATACGCCTTAAAGCATTTGCAACTTAATGACAATGGTTTAATAACAATTTCGTATCCGCTGTTGACACTTAGTGACTGCGGAACAGCAGGAAACAAGGGGGAATAATCCTATCATGTAATGTATTAGGTTCTATATCTTGTAATGTTAAAGTAAAATGTCAAGGGGTCAACCCCCCACGGTTTCGCAGTCTACATATGGAATTTGGCCTTAGCGCACTAAGGCATCAGGTATGATGCGTATTTTGATGCATAAATACCACTGCATCCTCTTCTGGTTTTCATGAAGCTTGAAAGCAATATTGAGTAATTAACTACTCGCTACTCCTCCTCGTGCAGCCGTCCACAGTAGAAATCTTGAATATTTACATGTATAACTTGACAAAAATAGGCACACATTCAGCGGTATAGTTTTGATTGTCTGCTTATTTACGCTTGCTTATTACCTTATCGTAAGAATACTTGTGCACGCATATCTTGTATTCCATTTTATAAGTTCCATTCCATTTCATGCGAGTTTTTAAAAATTTCATTTCCATTTACGTTCCAACAGGATAATATTTTTTGTTTTGCGTAAAATTGCGTATTGCAGCTCAAGTTGCTCTTTGTTGTTTCTCGTTATTTGTCAGCACAGTGCTGGCAGCACTACTACTTTACTTTGTACCTATCAGGGTGCGTGTCCACACACCAGCAGGAGCAGTCATTGAGCGTGTAGTGTACGGCGCATACCCAACTGCCACTTTAAAATTTGTTTTCTTTTCTTTTCCATTTTGTGGAGAATGAGAATTGCAACAAGAGAGAAGAGAACAACAAAACAGCAGAATATTTTTTATTACAGCACTGCTGCAGCAGCAGTAGGAATGCATTTAAGTGCAAAAACAAAACATCAACAATCGTCAACACGATCATCAAGTTATCATGTGTGTCTTGTTGTTGGCTGCTTTAGTTGCCTACCAAACGGACGGTTAACTAGTAAGTCGCAATGACCAATTAATATTTAAATGCCAGTGCTACAATTTAAAGACGCAAGGAAACCAGGAAAGGATGGGAAAATTGGAAGTTAATTGAGGACGTTACGGGCAGCAAACAATTAATGGTCGCCAATACACCAGTTAATTGCAGTTTGCAGTTGTAGTACAAAGTGCAGGTCAGATTTAAATTAATTATTTTTATGGAGTGTCGCTGTCGATATTTAAACTAAAGTTTATTACAACGAAAAGACTCAATGTGAGCAGTGGTTAAAATATATGATGGCTTTTACCATTACTTCGTATCTAATTGTTTCAATGGGCTGCAAACTAGTTGGTAAATTTAAAGTGAATTTTTAAATTAAAACAGGTGAACTGTGCATTGATTTAAAATTGCGTGATTGAAGCACCACATCGGGAAAGCATACACAGTCGTCCTTCAGTCCTTGTAGAAGTGTCTACCTTAGACTAGTGACCATTGAACATCAATAATGACAGGTAATGTTAATTTTTGATCTTGGTATAAGTTAAAAATTATTTCAATCGATAAACCTTGCAACAAGATTTACAAAAATACAGGGTTAATTACTACTTCAAGTAGATTAAATTATTTATAAGGGGTTTTAATTTTAAAGTTATAATCATGTAATTATTACAAATTATATTTACGTACTCAATTGGTTATGGTTATGCCTAGCGTCTTTGTTATTTAGTTTGTTCAAAAGCTGACATTCAGTCTCGTGTTCTGATAAATAACTAACACGTCGAATTGTTAAATCTACTGGACTGAGAAATATTTCAATGTATGTATGTATTAGAAAATCAAAAAAAACTGCATCAGCGGAATTCCAGATTTAGGTCACATCCTTTTGCTAACAGCATTTAAAGTAGTACTGTTTTCATCCGATATCGAACAGATGGTTCTGCTGTTCCATTTTTTCTATACAAACCCAACTCGAAAATATACATAGTTTCTATGCCAAGCCAATAATAATTCTCGTACATACCTATCTCCTTTTTATCTTCCCATAGTATACATATCTCAACATGATTCTACTAATTTACTAAATATTTCTTCCATATGGGGTCATCCTCACTACACCCACCGCTATTCTTTCGAGAATTACACGAGTTGTTATTTCTCTTCCAGTTCCCCCCAAAAGTTCCCTTTACCTCCCTAAAATCTGAAACTCAATGTATTTTTCATTTCCCCACCTCTGCTTTCCCTCCACATGTACCATGTATCCAACCCCCATCTCTTTCTCTTCCCATTTTGTTCGTAATAATAAGGAGCATTCAATTCCTTCTTCTTTTTTCTGGTCCCGTCTCCCCTGTGTATATATATTCATCAGAGGACGCGTTTTGGAATGTTTTTGACGTCAAAAAGAAACCCTCCATAAAAACGCACCACACGACCATTTCATGTCTAATATTATTGGCAATATAACCTACATACAAGAAATTCCTTTACTGCTCTAAACCGTCGTCGTCGTGTTCAATGTTGCAGAGAGTTGTCCTGGTATTTAATGATTAAATAGGTTTCTCCTCGTTTTTGTGTGTGTATCAAGCTGCACCATCGCCCGATTACGTTTTTTGTACCTAGCCACATATTTCTCTTTCCGTCTGTCTCCCTCCACCAAATACACTGATTTAATACGCACACATATACATGCACACACACTCTCTACACATCTCGAACCTCACTTCCGAACCCGTTACTCGGCCAGCACTTGTGCACATCTATGTATGTTGTGCGTGCCATCCTCCGTTACTTTTTGGATGGTCTACCTCAAAATACAGGCAGGAATGATAAGATTCTCTTTGCCAGGAATAGAATTTCTTTTTGCGCTCTACACACACCACCACCGTTTCCTCCTCTGGCCCTGAAGGCGTATGTACACCAAGAGCAGAAATTTTCTTTGCAAAAATTTATCTTCTAGATTGCACATCCTCGCGTTAAAGGATACTACTAGCTTTCCTGTACGTGCAAAAAAATTAAACAAGGGGAACAAAATAGTATTACAAGTTATAACGGTATATAACGCCACTGCTACTGACGATGACGATGATGGTGATGATGATAATCACGGGAGGAGGTCCAAAATATTTCACTATTCCTGTCCGTGTTGGCTGTCTCTTGAGAGACAAGTTTAAAGAAAATCTTTGACGACGACAGTGATGATGATGATAATCTTTCTCTCTCTTATCATCATGGTCCACAGTAGACAACCTTTCTTTCGCTGCTGTTCTTCTTCTACTACTCTCCCTCGCTTATCACTATTTTCCGATCGCTTTTTTCGTTGTCGTCATCTCTCTTGTTGTTTTTCTTTTTTTCCCAAACACACACACACAGACACACACACACACACATTTGGAGAGATTCTTTCTTCTTGAATGGAACTCGACTCTTATCTAGTTAGTGGTGGTGGTGGTGGTGGGGGGACAAACACAGGAAATTATTGCGTGGTCTAAGAAACAAAAAAGTGTCTATTACCGACAATGCTTTTTGTGTGTCCTCCTCGTCTTCCTTGGGGTTTAATCGTCGTCTTCTGCTGACGAGACGAACGATGGTGTCCTTCCGTAAAATTTGCCCATTTAGCCAAAACACCGCGTTTTTGTAGACCCACACAACAGCCGCTGTGATGAGGCGCTCTAAAAAGATAATAAGAAGGAAAAAATACTGAAACCGCGAAAACTACACGCAAATTTGGATTTTTAAATAATTTTGGGAATTTTGACGATTTTTATTTTGGCTGGCGGAAAAATTAAGAATTTTGCAGTATTTTTTATTGTGAGGAGTTTATTAGTGTGTTTGGTGGTTATTGTGTTTGTGTGTGGGAATGGAATGACGAGGAGGAGGTGGGAAATGAATGGCAAAAATGTTTCTCCTTTCGGCTGCTACGGCGCTGGTTGTATTTAAGAGGGCGATAAAATCGAGAAATGAAAAGAATGCGGGATTTTTCTGGTTGTTGTTGTTGGTGCTGTAGTAGTTGTGCGGGTAAATTAGAGCGTGACGAAGTAGTCGCAGTAAAAGGTTGTTAAAAAATCCCCTCCCCCTGTTGGGGGAGGTGGGGGGTACTTTGTCCGGAGCTATACAACGGGACCATGCGGAGGATCATGCTGGGTCACCGGAAAATGTTCCTGTTTCTCCTTGTCATGCCCAATAATTCAAACGCCTCCAAAAGTTACCTTAATCTCGTCCGAGGAAAACTTTAAACTTGTGTTGTGTGCGCCAATATTGTAGTATTTTTTAAAGAAATAAACGGTGCTACAGATTTTATAACGTTTAAATTTCGAGTGCCAAGATGGATTGGCGGGCGGCGTCAGCGTCCTCCAGTAAAAAGCCCCCCAACGTCCTTCGTTCCTCGGTTTCCATGTTTATTGAAGACTCCAGGATAACCGCGGTGGCCAATGCAGAACCCCCACCGCCGCTGCCACCTCCCACACTGGTGGCGAGACGCCCGTCCTATTTCTCGGTGACTTCGTACACTTCCTCGTCGACCTCGGCGGCGGTGGGAGGGGGACATTCCTCTGCTGTCGCCCCATCATCTTCCTATTTACGCCCCACATTTTGCCAAATCTCGGCCACCCTACCCTCCCACTATGGCAGGGGAGAGGGGGGTCTTCCTCCTGCAGTGTCTCCGTCGTCGTCGCAACCACGACCCCGGGCTTGTTCCTCCAGTCCAGTGCGATTTCCTGGGAGAGAATTTATTCATAGTATTATACGAGAGGATGAAGAACTGATGACCAGTGGTGGGGGTAGTGGGGCACGCAGACAACCCCCTCCCCCCGCCAGCACCGTACGAAGAAGAGCCACTCTCAATGTAGAACCCGTGATGAGTTTTTTAAGTGTCAAGGAACACCTCCCAACGGTCCAGGAGGATAGAGCGTATACCTCCGTCAACTTAACGCTACGTTCCCCCGCCGTTGGTGCTAGTGCCGGCAGTAGTGGGTCTGCTGGAGGCAGTGCCGTGATTAGTACCGGAGGACAAATGAACGTCCATGTACACCATCATTCCCTAGGGGCCGCCGGAGGATTAGGAGACGACGACGAGGAAGGTGCTTCTGGGGGCGGGGCTAGTGGTGCCATAGGTATCAGTGGAGGGGTAGGTCGAGGTCAAACAAACCTAATGTATTCAAGTTATTCCAACTGTCGTGGGGACGGGTTTGAAGCCCAAGTGCAAATTCAGTTTGGACCCAACGGTGGCACTTTTACCGCCTGTCGACGGAGAAACCCGGGTAGTACTAGAACGGCCGGGGGTGGAGGTGGTATTATCGTGGAGGGCGGTACTGGTGGTGGTGGGGTGATTCTCCAAACGCAACAGCAGCAATGTCAGCATCATCATCATCAACACGAGCAGGAAATTCATCATACCACAACGACTCGTCATAGTCATAACATTTCCATTAGACAACAAATGAGCACTGGTAAGCATCCTTGCAGGTTTTCTGAGAAAATATTCGTTTTTTTCTCTAACGTCGCAGTAGTTGCCGCGAGGTGTGTTTATTTTAAGTAGGGTAATCAAGTCAGCTGATTCATACCAGAGACAGAGATGACAAGACGGAGAGAGGAAAAAGATTTCCAGGCGGGTGACAGGAAACAGGCAGAAAGAGAGAGAGAGAGAGATTGAGAGTGGGAGTTCATTCTCTTGTTGATCGTTTCGCTGGCAGCTCAAATTCCGGACATATTTCCAAGATAGACAACAAATGAGCACTGGTAAGCATCCTTGCAGGTTTTCTGAGAAAATATTCGTTTTTTTCTCTAACGTCGCAGTAGTTGCCGCGAGGTGTGTTTATTTTAAGTAGGATAATCAAGTCAGCTGATTCATACCAGAGACAGAGATGACAAGACAGGGAGAGAGGAAAAAGATTTCCAGGCGGGTGACAGGAAACAGGCAGAAAGAGAGAGAGATTGAGAGTGGGAGTTCATTCTCTTGTTGATCGTTTCGCTGGCAGCTCAAATTCCGGACATATTTCCAAGCTTTGTATGAAATGTATTGTTCGTTAAAGCACACATCCTGTGTGCTTTTTGACCTAGTGACGGAATTTTTTGTTTCCTCCGGTGGCTGACGTAGTGTATTGGTATTTGGAATTTCTTTTTTAGCGGAAGCGAACACTTGTTCAGTAAGTAGTGTTGATAGGTATATAATACCGAGAAAAAGTGTGTGGGCGGACAAGGGAAGATTTTTAAGTGGTGGTTTTTTTGGAATGATACGTCGTCAGTAAAGAGGAGATGTAAGTCGTCAGAATTTTGGTTATTGGCTGGGCTTTAGCCATACTCTGATTTTCGACTTGTTCTTATTTTAAAAATATAAATATTTGCCATTGGTTTCATACAGACAGACGGAAATGTCAATAAAATGTACTTAAAAATTACCAAAATTTTAGAATTTTAAAGAAACCCCTTGTTGACTTCATTTTATAGTGACGTGAACTTACAATTAGGGAATTAATTACTCCTTAAATACCAAAACTAACTTGGGTAACTCCATTCAACGGAGCCCCACCCCCTCAGTTGGCCTTACTCCTGAGCACGTTTCCTTGTCAGCATTTGTAACACAATAAAAAGGTTTAAGTGGAGAACCATCTCGGCAACTTTTACATCCGGGATTTAATAGCTTTGCAAAATCTCCCCACCACCATTATAATAATTTATAGCACACTTTGACTTTTACCGGGCAAAAATGTCAAAAAATGTCGCAAAAAATATAACCCATCTCCCTACAAACATTTTTTTTCTCTCTCTGTAGTAATCCCGCCATTCTTCTTTCTGACGGCGACGACAACAACCACGGCAATAATTTATTTTGTTCCGAAATCCTTCTATTGTCGTCATTATACATGTCGTCATCATATCATCCGGCCGGCAGGCCAGTCTGTTTATCATTTTGTCACCACTATTATATTCTCCGCTTGCTTCTCATTCAACTCTAGTGAGCTTAAGAGAGCTCTTAAAGCTCTGTTTTCTTCTTCTTAATATTATCATGTCGTGTAGCCCTTTCTGTTTTTTTTTTGCTACACGTGTTCCTCGTTCATTCACTCGACGACGACGATGCAATGATCGCAGCGTTGTCGTCGTTGTCGTTTTAGTGTCCGTTTTGATATCATGTTGCTGATCTACAGTTATTTTGGCTCCACCACTATATACTTTCCTCTCCTCTGCTAGTACATTTTTTTTTCGGGAAAGCCAGGCTACGACGACAAGACCATCTTTTTTTATTGCACTTTTTAAAGAAAAATGGGTCTGACAAGATTTTCGCAGCAGAGCACAGGCGTTGAGTCGCACAAAGTCAGTTCAATGTTGCACTTTGTGGATGATGACGATGTGGCTGATGTAGCAGAAAGGGAAGCTAGATAGAAAGAGAGAGAAAAAAACAGGAGGAATTTAATGAAATAAGATCGTTTTTTCTTCTTCTTCGTGAGTTGCATCGATAATGATGACGATGATGAGCATCTTGACAAGCAAGATGCAGAGAAGCTAATTGGGGACACTGAACAGAGGAAGAGGGAATGCAGAGAGTGTGGTGGCATTACAGCCCACGCAAAAATAGTGGAGACGTAACATGATACTTGGTTATCATCTTCATTATCGTCAACGTCAAAATAAGATGTGCTCGGTGTAACAAGGCAAACAAACGAGGTCCAGAAAGAGAGGGGGACTAGTGTGTGAAGGAGTATGCTGCTGCTGCTGCAGTATTGAGCATGGCAGACGTTTTGTGAATGCAGGAGGTTTGTTTTGGGATAAAAAAGGGAAAAAATGTTGCCAGAATTAGGATTTTTAAGGAGATTTGGAGGATAGTGGGAATTAATTGGCAGAGATTTTGGTGCCTGGAGTGCAGGGGTTACAATTAAAAAAGACGAATTAATATTGAGTATTTTTGTATGGTACAGGGTTTTTCGGAAAGAAGTTGTCACATTTGCAATATATTGTTAGGGTGCAAAGAAGAGTTTCTAGGCAACTTGAGAGTATCTATAATTTGTGATGGTATCTGCAACAGGTAATGTGCTATAGTCCTATTTTTTTAAGTTCTCTCCTCTGCACAAAAAAGCAGAAAAAAAATCCTCGTTAAAATCACCGAGGTCCTGGCAACCTTTTGCTTTTTTAAACTGTGTATCAGAATGACAGAATGAATGTTTATATTTTAATATTTATCTTCCTTTTACATATACATGTAATTTTCTTTTTAAATTTCGATACACCCTTTATTTTCTGCTTTTTTTGTGCAGAGGAGAGAATTTAAAAAAAATAGGACTATATATGATGAGGTCGCATTATTTTTTTTAAGATTGAGGTGACGGGGATTTTTTTTTTTAGATTACTGATACTTTTGTAAATCTTAATAAAACATTATTATTGGGAATGTTAATGTTAGTTAATGAGTAGTAATTTTGGCTAGGTTAATTAAATACGAGGACTCTAAAATGTGTAACACAGCTTAACAATGGTTTTTAAATTAATAAAACAGGTCCCTTATTTCTGAACAACCCTGTACATGTGTAATTTTTGTTTAAAGGTAATTTTTTGTTTCAAAAATTTTGATTTTCTTGTTTTTTTTTTGTTTTTTGCATTTGTTGGTCTAGATTTGTTGTCAGCGCAGACTGATCGAAAGGACAAGCTTCGGAGAGCCATCACCGACAAGCAGTGTATTTTGGCTAAACTTAAATCGGAAGTTGGTCAACTTCGAAATCTACTTGAGCTGAGTGGCTCCGGAGATGTACGTACTGATAAAGAAAATTACCTACAAGATCCCACACATATTAGTATTAATAATCTTCGTTTTCCCATTAAAATCTGGTCTGCACCCGCCCGCCGCTGCCGTCGTCGTCACAGCCGTGGCGCAGATGAGATTCTCGTTGCTGGCTTGCACGTTCATCGTATTTTTTTCTTTGGTGTGACCTTCAACCTTGTACACTATTTTTTTATGAATGAGCGAGCCAGTGACAGAAACACTGTTCTTCTTCTCCCGTGCTAATGACTGTGTTCTTAAAAATAAATCTGACAGGCGTAAAAATAATATACGAAATTGTTTTTTTAACTATATATTTTTATGGCCGTAAAGAGAGATAATATTAAATCGTTACAATTGTTATAATTTTAAGTCTCGTCTCCCTCCCTCTCTCTCATTTTCGTCATGAGCCACAAACGTGAAATTTATTTGTATGTGTTTGCATTTAATATATGTATACACACACACACACCAGTTATTATTTTGCCGTTTTTTTCTTTTATTACTGAAAACGTTGTAAAGGGAAGATTTAGCGGAAAGAAAAATGTTTTCTTTTGCAACAACATGTTCTTCTTCAAGTCCGGGGGCGGCTGTCGCCGTTGAATGCCAAGAATACGACCAAGACGACGACAGAGAAAGAGCGAAATAAAATAAAGTCAAGATTGACTTGAGATGTTTGCAGCAAGAGAGAGAGAGAGAGGGAATAATGCAATAAGGTTATTTTACTGCAAAACTGATCATACGAGACGAATGAATATCTCTCTATAATGATATATTATTACGAGAAGACAAGCAGAGAGAATGATGTTTGGCGCGGGGCGGGTGATAAGGGGAGAATGGAGCGTGCACTTGATTTTTGGCAAAAGCCCTAAAAAAGATTTTTCTGCGAAGAGAGACGTCTCTCTCTCTTTTGCTCGATGGCTTGCTCCTCCAGGGTAGGTATTAAGTTATTAAGAGGGAGAGAGAGTGTGTCTTGTGACGCGGGAGGTGAAAAGAGATTTGAATGAACGAAT
>JAHZNB010003678.1:0-26673 GCA_027744295.1 Callyntrura guangdongensis
ATCATAATCATATTACATAATATCGACATGTATAGGTATACATTTTACATAAACGGAGGAATGCGATGAGTGGCATAATGAATGCCCACTCACTCGCCGTAAGAACTAAACAAAGAAAGTAAGTAAACGCGTTAAGTATCTGATATATTTTTGTAATAAAAATGTTACTGGGCGAAGCATTTTAATGTAGTAATTTCGTTTGGTTACGTAATTACAGAATATTGCATAATTTTCATTCTAGAGATAAAGCCTGTGAAGTTCAAGTGGTATCAATCTGGTGGATACATACCAGTACAATTGTTGGATTAGATTTCTTCCCATACCTTATAATGCAAAATTAAACACGTATTTAAATAAAAAAAAACACCCTATTTTTATGTAGATTCTGAGCAAAGTGATATTTCAGTTCAGTGCTAATTTACAGAACATTAAGCAATATAAAAAATTGTAACTTATTCACTTATATACAGACCACGATTTTGTAAAACTATTTAAAGTAATATAGCTCTGTTATGGTTTATATTATTATGGCTCTAGTTACGTGAATTCTTTATTTAAGGACATCTATACCGCTAATATGAACGAATGTTAACTAATAAAAATAAAAATGGCATGAGTCAGTATCTAATAACGCTTAAATATGTATATAACGTCTAGTTATATTGCCCTGCTTTAATGTAATGAATGATATTTCATCACAAAATATTAAAACAGACATATTTAATTTTAATTTCTAAAATGAGAAAATGAAGTTGACAAATAAATTCATTAAAATGCAAACTGTTAAATTTATAACACTGTCCTTGTTTTATGGCGTGAAAATTGTTAATTTAGCTAACGTTTTGTTTAAAAGTATTTTGAAACTTCATTCATGATTGATTTGTGGTCGTTTTTTCTAAAATGACTTGTTGTTCTTTAAACAAATAAAATGAATAAAGTATTACTTCGAACTGTTTTTTGATGAAGAAATTAACAACAATGTAATTATAAATTCCAGGCCATCATTATACGTGTCATCATCATGCATGCATATGCATAGTATTCTTGCCCTTGCTGTCAATAAACTCAATATACAGGTCTAGCCTTCTCTAGTCTTGCGGAGTTTTACTTCTGTACACTTACATAAGATAGACTACAGATCATAATGGTGAACTGAATGTTATGTAGTACGATATTTTGTGTTGTCTAATGCACCGTTTTCATTTACCAGCAAAACATGTCTTGTCTTTCGCAAGCATGTCTTACATAGAACGGGTGTAGACATTAGTTCTCCTCCGTTGTTATAATTACGTTATTTTCCCTAGCTCAACGGTCATATTGTAATGAGCGTTCGTCAGTCAACTTATATCTCACAAACTAATATCGAGTACAGAGGGACAGCTTACTCCTTTCTCCTGTATCAGTACGATTTTCCCTTCCCTCTATAAATATATACTTTGAAGGTTGATCACCAGGTAGTCGGTAATTTATCAGACACGCATCATAGAAAACTAATATGTAAATAATATACCTATTTTGTAGACAGTGAATAATATAAGTAGAATGGAAAATCGCAAACTTACCTACTTCGAGGTTGAGTAGCAATTTTTCAATCATTCAATCTTGGCAACTGAAAAAATTACATGTAAAAATGGCAAATTACGCAATATCAACCAAATGTTAGAAGCTGAAGCTGCTTCGCATGTCGTGCAATTCACGATTTCAAAGGTGTTGAAAAAATAAACGGCATATTTGAGTCACTAATTCACAAAACATACATATTATGTGTATTTATTAACTTATTATTAATACAAAATCATGAGTTTTTTTACAAATAAACTGCTTTGAACACACCTAAAACTTTAAATGATAGTATTCTTATGTTATCAGTTTCATAGATAAACACTATGCATTATGCATGCATATTTGTGGTTTAGGCATAGAGGTCACTAAAATCCAAAATATGCTAATTAGGTAACTAAAATATGACTCAAAATATCTCTTTTCAGTTGAATCGTCCGGGTCGCATAATGAGTATCTAAAAAAATTACATACACGACATTTCAACTAATACAGTTTATCTAAAATACGCGATTCTACACGAGAAATAATCTACACGAACATTACGTACAACGTGTTGTGTAAATTTAACCGAACGAGAAATTATCTACAAAAAACTTTACCTAAAGTTTTCGATTTCCCCCAAAGTATTCAAATTTGAAATTTATATGTATTCCTCTCAAAATCTGTTGAACTTTAGGAATAGTCCCATTTGCATTTTGTCTGCCACAGTGTAAACTTCTTTTACAACTTTGAGTAACGAAGAGATAATTTTAAATATAGCGGTCTATGTCATTTAAGGATGTACTATTTATATGGATATATGATCAATGTTAACTTTTTTAAACTAAACTATCCCCATTTAAATACATGTAAAACCTTTGTAAACAAACTTTTTATTTGCATTAGCAACGATTCTCCATTTCCAGTGCATTGAAAAAGTCGGTAGCAACATGTCCCCTCCGTAAAAATTCAAAATTTAGTCACAAAAAATATTTTTAAAAACTAGGAAGGGTTTTCACATCCATTTAAAGTGTATTTTATCAAAGCATGTAGCAGTAAACTATCTCCAGCCAAAATTTAAAATGTTTTATATGTTGAATCAAGAAATTTATTTGATGAATTTATATAATTTTTGGTGTAGATTATTTATCGCTTATACTACTTCTATGTAGTTTATATACATTTAGATAATTTCGCGTGTAGGTTATCCTTATGTTTTAGATATGTAATTTTTTTTAGATAATTTCTCGTTGTATTATTTTTAATGTATATAATATTTTTAGATACTCCTTAATAGACTCGATTCGTCCACCTACGTACGGAAGTACATGCTGATCTAAGAAACTAAATGGGATATACTTTCACCTCAAGTTCCTTGCTTTACTGATTTCCCAACAGTGTTCACAAGGCATACTTCAAGGAACCTATGGAAAAGAGATAAACTCTGTTTCCCGAATGTTCGTGAACACGAGCTTACGTCAACTACATGGACGTAAAAGTAGATAGTATGTATAAGGTAAATGAAGTATTACGTGATGCGTATGTCATTTTGTAAATATTCATACGTAAATGTCAACCAACATCAAATTAGTTGTAGTATATGAGCCATGAGCATCATCGGAAACTGGCTGTGAATGTATGTATATTATAATGACATATTTAGAGCCAAATGACTAGTATGGTAAAGACTTCAAGACCAAACTCCACGAAGTATTATTTTATTAAAACTATGATACGGGTAATTCAACAAATATGGTGGTTATTTACCGAAATGATACATTCAAAGTATGTGCTATTTTCCTAAAGACTACTACAATGAATGCTGGGTAGTTGGGTGAAATCATGCCGTAGTAAGTCTGATCAAATTTGATTACTCGAAATTTTACTATACATGTAAGTTTGTTTAGCGTACATTGCCACGGGAAAAGTGTCTAAGAAAAGGCCTTACTATCTTCCTGTTGAGCATAACCGTTCTACTTGTCGCTAAGCCTCTTTCTTTTCAAGTTGAGCATATTTTCATCATTCACATTTTCCGCTTGGAAGAAAAATCGCCATCTTATTTGTCTCACATAGAAGCCAGTGTTTTTGAGTGTACAGTGTGTCTTATTGCATTAATTTACTACTTATTGATAAAATTTCATATTTGGTTGTTTGTCCATCTGTAAAGCGGACTTGTGTTTTTAAGCTTTATTAAATAATATACATATTAGGTGTCAAATTACATTTTATTTGTGGTTTATTGTTAGTGATTTCAAACATTTTACGTTATACCCCCTGGAACTACCACAAAGTATAACGTTAACTACAATAATAGTTGAAACTAAGGGTTCGTTGAAGACAAACCTAATTGTTAAATAAGTATACAAAGTTTTATCAAAAATAATTCACTCAGTAATTACAAGGGGTTTTAGGGTTTCGTATTAGATAACTCAGATAATTTAAATTCGTAAAACCGGTGATGTTCGGTATTTGAATTACATTTGCAGAATCAAAAGCATAAATGTTATATTTATACTACCCGTTACGACAAACGAGTTAAACTTTGTCTTAACATAAAAAATATTTACTTCGGAACACGAGTTAACCGGCTGTAAGGCCACCTTGGTTGTGACTTACATTATCACCATAAAAACCAATGTTTTCAGCTGCGTTTGTATTTACTAATTAGTAATATTTTTTGTTACAGAAAAACACAAACTACTACGCATGTACACTGGCATTATTTTCTTGATCAGCATATATTCATGTTCGAATTCAGTAGCAAAGTACCTACACAACAGTCAATCAGGTACCAACTGTGCTCTGTCCTGAAGTTAAATCCTGAGTAAACCAAGACAGTTATCATAATTTTGTTTGAATTCATTATTACAAAAATATTTGTAAATAGTAAACAAGCCATAATACTTTCCTTTATGTTTGTGTAATTGCAAAAACCTGAATTTTGTGTATTAAAATACATTAGTGGAAACTAGTTTATATACTAAATAGCTTTTAAAATTGTATAACTTTTTCAACGTAGGATCAAGTGGAAGAAATAAGAAAAACATGTCGACAAAAAGTTCAATTCCGATACGGAGATTTATAATGATTGATTACGCATCCATCGCGTTTCAAATTCTTGCAATGGTGTCCATACCATTAGTAGTCTTTCAGACATCATACCATTGGAAACCTATTTTGGAATTATGGGGTGCGGATGCAACATGGGACTGTCTTGCATTTGTGCTATTGGGAAATTTAATACATGTTGGCGTTTCCTTCAAATTCCTTTGGACTATTGCTTGCGTAAGTACGAAGACGCATAAGCAAAATTAAAATACCTTAACTCAGGGTGGTAAATACTTATCTTATTCTCTTTATTTTTACAGGGTTCAGATATATCTAAAGTATTGTCAATTTGGAAAACGTTCAATATATTTGTAACTTCTGCTGGAATACTTTGGTTCATTGTTTTGGGACACCCTTTCTTTCCAATCGATTATTTTAGGACAAACCTTGTGATATTTTATCTGGGAATACATTTATTTATCCGGTTGTATCTCCATTGTAAAATCAATGAAATTCCAGCTCAGCCCATAAATGATGAACTGGTTACCAAAATGAGAAAAGAAATGAAGGCTGTCGCCGAGCTGGAATGTATTTGTTGTGGCACTTCACTTCATTACTGTGGTCCGTGTTTCAAGAGAATGTTAAGCGAAGGAGTCAATTAAGGTTGTGTTTGATTGGATGATATACCGTATAAACTGTTTACGTCTACTTTTTGAACACGTGTGTTGTCTTTTATTTTATTTTATTGATACATATATAACTATTATATTTGTCAAATATACTCAACGCGCTTCAAAAGCTGGACAAAATTATGTTTCAGAAATGACGGTTTGAATATTTAGAAAGTTACTTAACCACTCGAAAGGTACTTCAGAAGTGTATGACAACATATTAATCTATAAGTTTTTACTACACTTTTTTAACGTTTGGTTTTTGTGCCATACACAAAAACAAATGACCATGAGCATACTAAATAAACTAGAATGATTGATGCAAAAAGCTTTCTGAAACTTCTACAATACATGGCTTATTATTATAGTATTCTAGGAATTATATAAATCTGCATGTTCTTTAGAATACAAATATATGCCTATCCTGTGTTTTAGCTGAACATTTTCAACATTAAAGAGTTCAAACTGTTAATGAATGTAAAGAAAAATATCCTCTTAATCCTAACAAAGTAAAATTACATAGCCGGCTTTTTTAAAATTCTGGGGTTAAACGCTATTCTAAGAAATGGTGCTGCCTTCGAAAGGACTTGACGACTTAATAAATTTACATTTTTTGTAAACAAGGTAATAGTGTAAACTGTAAAATAATTATGTATAGAATCAAAACTTGTCAGATTTTAGCTGTTTTATCAGTTACAAACAGTAAACACTATTTTAATAGTGATATATACTACAAATAACAATTCATGACATAAGTAGTAACATATAATAACCTTCTTAGATTTTACTTTTAAATTATGTAAACCAGGAAACCATTATACTTGAAATAAAAAATAGAAAATATAGTGGCCCACGATACAATTTTATCAACGTGTTTAAAGCAATTGATGTCGTTGTTTTAAGACAAATTTTGTTTCATTTCATGGGTGTTTTCGTTAAAATAATAGCCACTGCATTTTTAGGGTGAGTACTTTTTTTTGTTACAAAGTCATTTACGAGGGCTAGAACGCAAAAAAGATATATCAGTGCGAAATTTGTATGAGGAATGTATTCACATCACAGATGTGATGTAATAACGCTCGAATTTTGTCAGGCATCTCGTACATAAGTCCACTTGACCACAATTTTTGTGGACACATACAAAATTACAGAAAAACGATAGCTTACCTGTTTTGCCACTTGTTTAGGTGGTTAAAACTTCTTAACCATGAAAGTCTTGCACTCTGATATTATAAATAACAAGTATCTGCCTTGGACAAAATTGATGTCCAATTTATTTACTCATGATTCGTTGTATTTCGTCTATATGAAATCACACGCACTAAAAATGAACACTGCTTCCACTAAGCAAAAACTACTTGTTTCACTCTCCGCCCATGTTACACTCATCATGAAAAGACGCAAACAGCAAAAAGCAGCTGCATCAAACAAACGACTTTATCATACAAAATGTATTTGTTGCACTATATTTATAAGCTTTTCTTTTGCGATGCAAGAAAGTATTTACAGATTTCAAACGAAAACAACCATAATGCCATTACCTTTGAGGAATTATAACATTGAGAGATGGTTGCCCTTCGGATAAAAATGATGTTTTTAAATCTCACGTCAAACGAGTTTGTAGGGATTAGTAAGCATTAGAGTTTGATACACTCATTTGTTGGTTGATATCTTTACTAGAAATAACTGTGAGTATGTATTATACATGTGACACATTTTTAAGGTAACCGGATTTTGACAAAACGATCTATAGTTATCTAAATACTTTAAGTATGCCGAATAGACTTAAACATTAAACTCAGGATAACAAAAACCTCAAATGGCAACCAAACTGTAAACACGTATGCTTTTGGTATCCTTCAAGTAAAATTCATAAACAAGTGGCAACCGATTTGGTATTTTGTTAACTGTCAGCAAAAATTTCTTATACCATGTATAAAACTGGAAGTAGTTTTAAGTTGGATAAATATAATCATTACTATTGCCTCGTAATCTTGAACTGGTATCATTATTCGAACATTAGAATGATTTAAATGTTAGATATTATTGTTTTACATAAAGATTTAAACATCATAAAGTTTCATTTACGACCAACTAAATGGTTCTACGAGACTTTAATTTGTTCTTCTAGCCAATTACTCTTAGAAATAACGTGTCTCTAAGAAAAATATAGTATTCTGAAAATATTCTAAATTCAATGTCACTCATTTATTCACAAAATTATGCAAAATTATTCCAAACTATTTTAATTGGTTATTTGAACTTGTTTGAACCTTTACACGTTGAATTGATGTAAAATATTTAATCTGAAAAAACAATCAATTATAATTTAACTCGTATTTCTTGTTTAAGTGAATAAAAATACTCTGAATGCATGAAACATCTGACTCCGTTAGTCCAAACAATAAGGAAGATAGCCAAGTGTTGACCTGTTATCTACTAAAGAGTGGAATCCGAGTCCGATCCCCCGCTCCATCGTCCATTACTTCAATACTGATCTAATGTTAGGACATGCTGTTACGTATTGGAGAAAGGAGTGACTAATTACATGCCTCTTACTCTATTAATTGATCGAACAACAATAAATACGTTATTGTCGAGTTTTTTTTAAATTTTCACGGAAGCTGTTGTCTTTCTAATAACGCTCAACAATATATTCATGTACTATGCATTGAACAAGAATACTTGGAGAAGTACATGTTGGAGTTTTTTTTACTACATAACCAGGTATGAAACGGAAGTTCATCCGAGAGTTTTTGAATTTATGCTTATGATTTTTGGTGTAGATTATTTAGAATTTATATTAGTTCTAAAGAAGGTAATTTTGATTTAAATAAGTTTGCGTGTAGTTTATCCTTACATTTACTCCATGACAGACTCTGCTAAAATATTTATACACAGACATTTTTACAGATACTGCTTCATATAAAACTATAATGTCATGCTTTTCTTTTGAGAAATTAGACAAACTTAAAAAAGCATACATTATCATCCTCCTTACCAAGGCGTGCACAAAAAAAGGAAAATATTCGGATGACCGAATTTCTCTGTATCCAGTTTAAAGTAGTCAAAAACAACTTAAATATAAATTTCAGTTTAATACATATTTTTAAATTTTTCATACATACATGCATACAAAGATACATACACACAGATATTCTTACATTCTGCTTTCAAAAAATTCTAATTGAATGTGCATAAATTTATAGAAGCAAGAAGTGTGTCGACATCTATGAATGACTAAATAGTTTTCTCACCTCAACCTTATAATGTACCAAATACTATTTTCTGCTTAGAATAAATCGCGTAGCTAACACCAAACCGCGTAGACGCAAAATTATTATTTTTAATCCGTCCTCCTTTAAAATATACAGAGCAGTACATTCCATTATACACGCTCTTCTTTGTTTTCTTTCCTTGCCCTTCTGACAAGGATGTCACAAGCGGATTACTTTCTACCTTTTCTCAGAAAGGCTAATTATAGAAATATTATGACTTATATGTATCATTTGACATTAGTCATGAATGTATGAATGATGCAATTGCAAATAAAAGTACCCTTAATTATTCCCCGACATCGGCAGAGCGTAGTTGTTATCTTTTTTTGATGAACATCAGCATAAAATTTACGCTCTACATATCAAGTGAATTTATTGCACCGTATTGTGTTTTTACAAAAAATTTGATCAAACTGAACTGGTGATTAATTTCAGTTAACTATTTGAGAAATAGTCCAAAAACAGCAAATCAACGCGTAAACTTTCATTGATATATAAAAGATTGTGTGGAAAGATGACGACAACGACGTTAGCTTGATTCGATTTTCAGAATATGCATTCAATACAGCTTGCTTAGTTTTTTTTCAACTATTGGAACTTTTGTGTCAATGTTCAGCAGTCCGTAATATTAACGAATTAATATGTTTCCTTGTAATATTACTATTTACTCCTAACTACTTCAAGAGTATACAATACCAAGGTCTCCATGACGCATTTGACCTTTGGTAAAAAATTACCCCCGCTTAGAAAAGTCTACGTAGCGACGTAGAAAGTAATAAGCAGCACAAAACTGACGTCCACGGCAAATCAAAAATCATTCAAGGATAAACCATTGTAAGACTTTAATCTGTTGTCTCCCTAGCTAAATGTGTATTCATACTCCCCGCTAACTCATAATCCATGGTCTTCCTATTTGTCTGCATTCAACGAATGTGTGAACAGACTAGCACACCTACGGTAAAGATATTAAACTTAGTTTTGTTAATTAACTTTTCTATACACTCTATGTTCTCAGTATTCACTTACGTTTCTATGATTTTCCAATACAACTCATATTGTATTAATTTATATAACAAAATATTTCATACAGTAGATATTGCTTTTCATCTGTCCAGTGACATCTTTGGTCCAGCATATGCAGGTGAGAAATAATAATGTTTGTATTATAAACCCCGTTTGAGAGAAATAGGCCGAAACAGATTTTTAAAAGCTTAACATATATGCTTAAAACCTGATATGGTGATAATATAATTCCTACAATTACGACAAACCACTGTGCACACTTCCGTTGCTGCTAGTCATTCTTTGTGAGATTTACAAGAAAAATACCGGTGTTCAATAAAATTTGGGAACACGACTTAGCAGTATAACTACAGCATAAATTGACTAAACATGAAGTCTAATACCATGTACGATCTCTATTGTATCTTTTTAACATACATAATTGGGAATGGGAATTTATTTTGAAGATTCGGAACTCTTCTCAGGCCCAAAAAAACACCTTGTAGTTGAACTTTGGTAACTAGCACTTTTAATGCTAGTAAACGTTTTTTCAAAATTACACCCACACATTTTCGATTTTGCAAAGATTATGACTCTTGGTCTGCCTTCCCAAAAACATTACATTCTTCTTGGCTAGAAGCGCCCGAGTTAATCATAAACATGGATAACAGCGTTCTCGAATTAGAATACCCATCCTCATGCACCCAATCTTAGTCTGCATTCAATCAGACCTGTCGTTTCGGTTTCTTGGTAGTCGTATTAGTTCGATTGTGGCAATACCAGTGGCAAAGTTGCCCGTACATGGTGACCAAGTGCATAACACCGTGAGTCACACTTTCTCTAAAATCTGAATTTATTTTAATTTCAATCTTAAAGCCACAAACAACGAAACTACTTGGAAAACTTAATTTCAATCTTAAAGCCACAAACAACGAAACTACTTGGAAAACTTAATTTCATTTTATGTAGTAGTTACTCTTTTGACATGCAGCAAAAAATTACTTCCTTAAGGTGGCTTGTAGTAAGCATATGCACGGGATTGGTCCAGGTTGATTTTTTTGTTTGATACAATGATTTTGACCAACTCCTTATCCCAAGTTTGATGCAGATGGCAAGTTTCATTCGTCACTCATTGGTCGTTGGAGTCAGGACAGGTATAAATCTACTTTTTGGCCTACACTAAACTGCCTTTTTTAGGGTTAAAACTAGTTCACAGTGACAATTTTCCTGACAGCTGATAACCGACCAACATGCTTTCTATATTCCTTAATGTTTTCCGATTTCACAAAAAATATAAAAAAATATCAGGAGAAGTAAATGGTTTAAATGCCAGCCTATTATGTCTCTGCATAAATCATTTGAATACCAAATTTTTGTAACCAATTCAAAAAATCTTAGTATTATCTCATACTTTAACTATTGAACCTTGATAATTTGCCTGTATAAGCCCCACTAATATGTCTACTTTTAGGCAGATAGAGCTGATATTAGGTGATCATATGTGCTTAAAAATACTCTCGTTATCTCAGATTTATGTTTGTACATATTTCACTTGAACGGGGTTTATACCAGGTTTGCTCAATTTTGAGACTTATTTTTTGCCAAAAGTGTAATGTACAAAAAGAATATTTTGTGCACTGTGGATGAGATGTATGCATAAAATAGTTTTGCAACATGTTGACCCGTGTGCTAGTCAAACGGGATGTTTGCTAACTGTGGTTATTATGAGCAAAAACAGGATATTATTAGAGTCATTATATTATTATGTCGGTGTTTTCTTCTGCGACCGGTCTGTCCGGAAGGAAATTTCTTCTGGAGTAGGTAAATTGTTACTCGAAATTTACATATATTATCAATATAGTACGGCCACCTAAGTGAAACCTAACCTGTATTGGAGAGAATGGTAGACATATTGTAACATAATATCGTGTATGTGATTTAATGTCAAGAAAGTTCTGGCGGGTAATTTGAATGAGAACGTAAATTTGATAAGAGATCTCATACATTACATGGTTACCTAATGCATAGTCAAAGCATGTTAAACCATAAAGTACGTGGAGATAATCAAAAGAAAGGCCCCCTCTTCTTTTAGCCATATCTCTGGTGAGTTTAAATCACTGTGAATGTAAAGCACCACGGCCGATAGTGCTTTTCTTGAGCTTTCCAACGATATGCTACACTAGGCATGCGATGCTTTTGGTGAAGAATGGAGTCTATATTAAAGACATAAAATTTCACATTTTTAAAATGTCACGTTTTTTGAGTTTAAAAAAAAAATTTAACCCAACTTTGATAGAGAGTATCTAGTCTTGAAATTTGATGCATTAAATAAATTACATACCATTAGATAGAGACTTTTATGGGATTTCTAATAGAAGGTTATGTGATTAAGTTTTATTGAGCTATCAATGAAAAATAGACCATTATCTGGAGAACATCCGAACATCAATGTGCTCTTCAAAAGTTGTGTCACTCAATATCTTGGACGCTGTGGGGAATTCGTTGGCGGAGTTCATCTATAAAGATACTTCATTGACCTGCGAAGCTTATACATTTAACTTTAAACAACAAAAATCAGGCTACATAACGAAATTTGGCAATAGAAGGTTTTATCACAAATATTTTTACTACTATTTTTAATAATCCTAATTCCGAACAGTGACACTGTAACAGTCACTACATAGATTATTACACGACATGAATTTAGTTGATTTGTGTAATTTGATTTGCAGACCCACGGTGAACACGCCTGTCCCATTTTTGTTTTTAAAATCGATTAAACGCAGGCGTATGACGACTGTGAACACAGATCAAAATTTAAAAAAGCGTGAAAAAATGAAAAATAAAGATTTCAATGTCGGAGCCCGACATTCTTCACAGGATACGTTTTAGCCAAAGATTGGCATACCATTAGAAAGCCCAAGACATGCACTATCGATACGACTGCTTTTGACGCACAGTGATTTACATTCACAAGAGATACGACTAAAGGACAAGGGGTCATTTCCTTTTATTATCCCCTCGTACTGTTCAGTAGCTATTTATTTTATTAATCACTACAAATCAGATATTACTTAGTCTATAAGTAATGTCGAAGTTTTTAGATTGGCCACAAGTGATACGGCTAAAACCTTGTTAAACATTACAATTTTAGAATGCGTTGTTTTAAATTCTTATTGACAATTTATTTTCAGCTTGAGCTGTCGACCCCATGGCTGTCTTCTGGGCGTTACCTGTTTGCTGCTAGAATTAACAGAGACTTTATAAGTGCGCAACATGCTGGATGAGTTCTATTACGATTCTATCTCAAAATCATCGCATCCTCATACGTATCCATGCTGGGATAATTCAGTTTTGCTTTGTTAGGAGATTTGTTCAGTTATCAATATAATCAATATATCTCAAAAAGAGATAAAAGGAACCAAGGGCTATAAATCCAGACACGAGTAACCGTTACAAATATTAGTTAAAGATATAAGAGTTAGAGAGATATAGTTAAATGGAACTTCTCGTTAAACTTGTTTGTTATTAAAATCAATTATTTTAAAACATATTTCTTTAAATACAATGGAAATTGTTCAGTACATATGTAGTAGTGATCTTCTAGCCCTTTATCGGAGACAACGTTGAAATTCTGTTACAATAGTTGTTGTAATTTAAAAAGCAGACATGGCGGATGATATGGGTAAGTATGTAATCATTGGTTTGATTATATACATTTTTCTTGTGCTGTGTGTCATTGGCAAGATTTTAAAATTTCTCAAAACTTAGAGTGATACTACTGACGAAAATCACAATAATTATCCTTCTCCTGACATATTTGAGGCATAATTTGCTGGTTCTTTATTGCGTATAAGAGTTGGAAAATTACCAAACTGCCCTGCCAAGTGGTCAAGTTATCAAACTTTGTAACTATAAAACATAATGAGATATATTTCGCTACTGCTCTTTTACAGCTGTTTGCAAAAAAGATCTATACAGCATACCGATTCAGGCAGATTGTTGTCAAATAAATAAATAACGAGTGCACATTTTATCACTAGATTGACCGGGCACGCATTCGTGTTCAAAGTTTTGCTACAAGAATCGAAGCCGAATTTCTCGTGGTTCGAGTTAAAGTGTACCAAAACAACCAGCTTTATTTGTTGGTTTGTAGGATTAAATATTACTCTGTGATACTTTTGATACGCTCAAATAAAATGTAACGTTAGTATAGGGTTCAGTGATCTCTAGCGCAACAATCGGTTCATAGTGAGTCAATGAGACTTTTTTGTCATGACTTACATATATCAACGTTATCCGTACTTCGACCGAGTTATTGAAAAGTAACGCAATTGCATATGTCACAAAACTGGATTAAGAAAACGTAAGTACTTGTACCATGTCTCAAATGATAATTAATGATGATTAAGCTTTAAAAATTTTATGCACGAAACTGCTGAAGTTAGCTGTAGATTCACTTGCAAATTTAGAGTAAATTAACTTGATTTTCTGAAGCTGGTGCCAAGTTATTTAAGGAGTATATACAGTTGGCTATTACTTAGCCGCTCTTATGTTTAAATTTTATCACGTGTATTCGTTGATATTTGCAATATTTTGCCATTTACTGTAATATTCTAGCTTGCAGAAGTATAATAGCCATAATTTTTTTTATAAAACTCATAATACGGTAAAGGGATTTAAAACATCAGTTAAAACTTGACGACTTTCTCTATGAAAACAAATACCGCATGATAAGCTGCTCTCGCACATATACATATATAAATTTCAGATTTTTATACTTTCCAACGTTAGATATGACCAGGAAGTGTGACAGCATCCTATAGCAAAAATCAAGACGGTAACTGCAGACAATTTCATAAGCTACATTTCTTGAGTGAGTACTACATAGTTGATGAAATGAACAGAAAAGTAACACTGATCTAGTAATTTGGATATGGCTCGTTGCATAGTTTGTATGCCACTGTTCATTTCATCGCAACAGTTTCGTATGATTCACTTGCCAGTTGCTCTATCCCAAACAAGACTACACAGTCCTAACAGGTGTATGTACATGCTTGTTTTCATTACCGGGTTTTTATAGATTGTACGACGATTTTTACTATCTGTTCATTCTTCCAGTTAGTAAGCTTCTTGTTACTTTGACGGCAGTAAGATGCTAAATGGCAGAATACTGACAGTGAAAATTGCTGGTAGAATGAAAAAACAGATATTTGTATATGTATAGTATGTATGCATATGTATTTCTCAAGATTGTGGCAATTTCGTGCTTATTTTAATTGGATTCAATATTTGTTAAATGTAGCAGTTACTCTCTGTTACCCTACCAGTGGACATCCGTTTTATTGAAACTACACTACTATTTTTACTCTTATTACGGTAATTGAAATCAGCGCAAGTATGGTTTTTTGATCAAAGGATCAACTTTTTTTATTTTCATCTTGTTTGACTGTCCTTCATCCGACAGTAAATATGCCTTTTAGATTTGGTCTGTTGTAATGGATTTAAAAGGGATGCAGCAACGTTCTAACTTCATATACTAACTTGTTCTTATCACTAACTTTGGTGTCATATGCATTCATTCATACATATCATGGCAATTAGATGGCTTCTTCTAACTTAGAGTGCTGATAAGGTGTCCTGTCAAGTCCTGTGATAGTGATAGAATGCATTGTGTGTAGTTTCCGTACCTTTTATGACAAGATATACAATAATTAGATTTAACAAGGTGTAGTGCCCTTTTTATGTTAACTCGGTAATTCGTAAGTGCATGATTTGAGTCAAAGATTTTCATTGTTGTTGCTGCCACAGTATCTTACATCACATCAAATAATGTTGACACAATCACACATGCAGAGTGGCGTATGTAGTTATTTGTGGGTAGTGGGTACATATAAACATATACCATTTTCCGCTCTTTTGTGTCCTTCACGTAAACAACCAGGAGGATTTCTTGACGATTTATTCGCATATGCTAACATTAAACAATCTCTGAACAAGTGATTTTCTATAGTGAAAAGTGATGAAAAGGAAGTAAATATTATAAACTAGTGGTAAAACTATAGCTTTAAAAAACTTGTTCTATTAGGATTTTGAAAATTATCAAGATAATTATATTTCAATCTTGGGGAAAACTGCCAAGAAATAAATGCAAATGAAATGAAACATTAGAAATAGACGCAATTATTATAAAACCATTGTGTACATTCATTAGAGAAGTGCGAGCAGCTACAAAAACATCGATGGTAGTAGTATTTATTTTAAAAGGAAAAGGTCGGATATATTTTAACGTCTTTATGTTTATTTATTGGTGCACAATTAAAAATATAAAAACAAACCACAAATGTTCACTTATAGCAGGCGAAAATCTAATGAATTTGTGAGTCAATATTGCATCCACTATTCAGTTATTGAAGTCTAATTATAAAATTATCTCCTGATATTGGAGATAACTATTTGCATTTTTTCAGAATGCCTCACCTTAGGAGCCTTGTTGTTCAAGCGCAATTAGCAATCAATCTTACTTTAAATTTAACAATAAACTGGCTACTACTACGTGACAACTGGACGGTTACAGGTGTTTGGATTTTCTTTTTCACTTACTCATTTAACGTGATTCAAATTGTGAAAACGCGAAAAATTATAAAGCTACTTGAAAATGGAAGTTCGTCTCCATATACCTGTTCGAATTATGTAAAATCCTTGAAATGTTGAACTTTTTACTAAAACAAGCTATGTTTTTCTTGCAGAGGATTAGAGGAAAAAGTATTCGGGATGTGAAAAGTCTTTGGTGGAGTCTGTTGGTAGAAATCATTAGTTTTGCTGTCTTATGGCATGTTCTCTTTAAACTTTGGGCACCTGGTTTTGTTGTGTATGTAATAACCTTTGACTGTAATTTGTTTGTGCGTCTGGTTACCCATTTGCTATTCTATTTTGTAGTTATTCCAAGTCAAATATAACCACTAACGAATAAAGAATGTCCACTGGATAATCACTAATTATTTCGCGGAAAAAATTGTTTTTTTCGCAATTACGCTTTCATTTCTTGACCGATTGCTACCAAATTTGGTACACTCATGTAGACCATATCTGGGCATGGTTTAATGGAGTTTTGGGTGAATAAATTTATTCCCATTGACCCAGTAGGGTCAGTTTTGTCGAAAAGGTCTTGAGCCTGATGAATGAGCCAAAAATCCAAATTTAACGTACAAAAATCTTCATTTCTTATCCGATTCGGCTAAAATTTGGCACAGGTGTCCTACACCGACACAAAATACGATACCCAAAGTGTGGGTTTTGAGTGACCATTTTTTGACCAGTAAGGGTACTTTCTTATTTCGCGGAAAAAATTGGATTTTTCGCAATTACGCTTTCATTTCTTGACCCATTGCTACCAAATTTGGTACACTCATGTAGACCATGCCTGGGCATGTATTGCTCGTGATTTGGCGAAAAAATCTTAATGACTCACCCAAAAATCGAACTTTTGACGAACAAGTCTTTTTTTTAACCGATTTGGCTGAAATTTTGTATAGAGGTCCTACAATTTCCGCAAATATGACAGTCGAAGTTTGAGTACAACATTTTCAAACCTGATAGGGTTATTTATTATTCCACAGTATGTATTATATTTTTAGTAATAAAATCTTGATTTCTTACCCAATTGTAACTAAATTTGGCACACTCATGCAAACGTTTCCAGAAAATGTTTAGACAAGGTTCGGGAAAGTCTAACTCCACAGGGATTTCCAATTTTAACGTTAAAAACGATCATTTAAACAAATCTGTTGAAATTTGGTACATGGATTCTGAAACCAGATGAAATACGTTGCGCAGTGTGAGACCAATGTGACCTTTGTTCGGGTCTGATAAGGTCTTTACTAATTAACTAAGTAGTTTTCAAATATGCAGTTCGTATAGATTTGATATAGTGGTTTAGGAACAATGAAAAATACCGCCGGCCAAATCTCCAGTTAAAATGATCAGTTTGCATACCATAGTTTCACCTATAAAAACCTTTAATTTGTACCTCAATTTTCTTGATGATATTTGCTAATATTTACAAGGGATCTGAATCTACATACTATATATTAACCAAAGTGTTGGGTCATAATGATTTTTACTAATTTTCAGACCCTTCAGCCTTTAGTCTTAGTGACGAGGAATATTTAGCTTATATTCGTTTTTACTCAATTCGGCTATTAATGAGTTCCGAAACCACAAAAACTATGTTAGCCAAATAGAACGGCCCATAAGGCCATTTTCAGACCCGATAGGGTCTGACAATGGTCTACATGGTATGACCCTAACGTTTGTCTCAATATTTTCCTGTTCGAGAACGGGTCTTGTTACCTAGTAAATAAAAAAATAAAAATAAAAAATAAATTTATCACCAATGGTTTGTTGGCTAAGTCTTGGATTCCTACTATTCCACACAACATGTTCTTACGAGTTCTTTTTACTTTCTGTCACGGGGAACTTACTGGATATTTATAACACCAAATTCGGAAATACGGAACAGACATACTTTTCTGTTAGTAGGATTCTTGCTTCACTCATACGAATATTAGTAATAGCTTGGTAAAGATATTGAGAATGAAAGGCATAATGAAAGGAAAAAACACAATAGATGTATTGTACGACGATGACGACAATGTGTGGGTTGAAGAATAAACTCAATATTTTGGAACTTGAAATTTCAAATACGGCCTGTGGAAATACATATGCGACTCCAACGTTGATTCGAATCAAAGACTGAACGACTAAAAGATTTATTGGGAATATTAATGTCAGATGTCCACACTATTTTTTTTAAATTGAACATTCAATACAAATATTACATTAGTATAATTATATTGATGGTTCAGTTTACATTAATGTGTTTTTGCTACTTACTCAACCACGCATATATACAATTACAACTTAATGTTAATTCTCATGCTTTTTTTACTGCCATTAACATCCCCGTAATGAATAGCACATAAGGTTTTCATGTAAAATTTATCATTTTATTTATTCTTTCTCCGTATATAGAAGAAGACGGTAAATTCGTTTTTATTTTTTTTTTCACTTTGGTAGCAGCTCTACTCCATTATTACATTTCGATCACATTTGATTATGCATGGAACGATTCTTAGTTTAGTACTCACTTGCAATATATCTTCATGGAAATACTTAACAGCTACTTCCCCCTTTCAATTTTAAGTGCATACCTGCTAAAATCAAGACTGCTAGATTTCAGTTTTGCTTTCATCAGAATAAACCACATACGGTGAAGTAGTTACTTTTTAATATGTAAAAAATAACAATATTGCCAGAATTCAGCACAAGTAAGTTTTCATTCAGTGAGATATACAATGTAATTTGGATATTTTTGTCGACGTACATTTTGTTTTGCAATTCTTGTATCAACAATAAATATCAATTATACATCAATTATGTCAAGAATATAGATATAAAGTTCAAACTTAACACATTTTATTTGGAGACGTAAAGCCATTTAAGAGTTGCGGCCTGACTTTCCCATATTCAAAAACAAGCGTGGTGTGTGTAGAGTTTCCTGACAAGTCATTTGTATGCGGTGATACCACCTAATTGAGTTCGAGACAGGAGTTCTTACTAAAAAAACTTTTTACGCACTTCATTTAATATCAATTGTATCATAGAAAGATATGTATACATTTTAGTATAAAAACGTAAGTACACAATAATTCTAAGATATCCTTATTCTTTTCCTGCCTAGTGCTGTGAAATAATGAAGATTCCGCTTTTACAGTAGGTCACCCTACATTTTGCAGAATAGTATTGACAGCACAGTACGCAAAGATTTTCGTAGTTGTTTGTTGTCACATACCTATAACCTATTCACGCTCTTTTGAGTATTCTTCGTAAACAACCAGTTATGAGATTCTTGGTCGTTTTCATTGAATCTACTCACATCCGCTTAAATATGAACAAGGGAACGGCAATAAAAGTAAACCAAAACTACATGCTAAAACCGTACAGAGCTCATACCTGTTTGTATTGGGTATTTGGAATTATTAAGGCAATTGTGTTGCAAACATGATGAGATTAAACCTCAAAATAGGGCACATAGAATTTGATATATAAATAATACAATTACAAATAGCGGTGGACATTCTTCATGTAAACTGGGGTTTGTGCTTAAAAGTGAGTTATAACAGTAGTTCTTACAAGGTGTTTCCTTTCGCTGCAACCAGACATACACCTTCTTGGAAATAGTGACTTAGGAGCACCCAATGGAGGCTAGAAAAACTGCATGTTTAAGACTGAAAGAATATAAAGAGGCAGCACAAAGGGTGCACATATGTGTTGTGGTCATATTAAAGCTATGTTTTTATAGTGCCCACTAATTCAGGAATAGTTTCGAAACTAAAATTTAAAAAGATAAACTGGTAAATGTTTGTATCCCTTAAAATGAAATAAAACATTGGTTAATCAGGCGACCACAAGTATCTTTTCCTTGTCAGTGGCTTTGCTATTGTGTTATTTACATAATATATTTATCATATACGCGATTTAAGAATGATATCAGTTTAACATTGCTTGTTGTGACGAAATGAGAGCGCTTTTACAGAATTCGCTTAATTCTGTTAAATATTTTGACGGTATTGCGTATTAAAAATACGATAGGACGAACACGACTCCTACTTAACTGGCCCTTATACACACAAACTTAGTGTTTTAAATGGTTTAATACATAGTGGCGTCTTTCTTTAAACAATTTCAAGGAAATGCAGACTAAATTGGAATGTTTCACATTTGGAGCGTAGTTGTTCAAGTGCTACTAACAGCTAACCTAGTAACGTATTTATCCATTAGCTGGATACTTGTAAGTAACAACTGGGCGATTTTAGGTCTATGGAGACCTCTTGTTTGTTTATTTTTCTCTTATTCATTTAACTTGGCTCAAATATTGACAACACGAAGGATTATTTACATTGTTGAAAATGTAAGTCTGTTCCTTAATTATCGTTGCTTTTTTTGATTATCAAACATGTAATCCTTTTCAAATTTTGAAGCTTTACGTAATGAAATAAGATTGTAAATATTATTATCTTAGAGACAAGAACATGCAAATATTCGGCTGGTGAAACAACTATGGTGGGATCTGTTTTTCGAAATTTTTTTTCTTGCGTGCTTATGGCGTATTCTTGTTACGCTACTTTGGCCTACCACCCACAACATTCTGATTGGAAATTTTGCGACGTGCTTCAGCATCAATTTGTTAGCACGTCTGCTTGTTCATTTGCTAGTCCGACTTGTCATTGTTCCAGCATAAAACTATGGAATATTCAAATTCACATTCAAATATATTGGAAGTCAGCAACAAGTATGTCCTTCGGATATGCAACAAAGATTTAGGTTTGAATAATAAAGGACGTATTTACAATTGTGTTGGGTAAGTGTTTGAGTATTTACATGTGTTTTTGTTCATGTCTTTATTTGAAATGTGAATTTAATTCTTCCAAATTTTTTACGCAAAACACAATGACCATATTGTAGAGATTTTCTTAAACTACCAGGCAACTGATTTTCAAAAAATTAACCGTGTAGTTTCAGATTACAACGGGGTAACGTAAAGTTACAAGTTTACATTTAAGCCAAATGCCGTTGCATGTTGAGTTGTATGGCAGGGGCAGGCAGTGTAGGTTTTTAAAAGCAATTTAAGTATTTTTTTTATTATGGCTTAGTGATACATATATATTGTGTCGTAGGTATGAACATCCATAACATAACGTCGAAGATAAACACAAATCTGGCTGGATATACAATGAACCAAACTGATAACTTATGTGATTATCCTTTAAGACATTACCAATAATTATGTATATTTTTTATTGATTTTACATTAAGTATTCCGATTTTGACTATTGTTCCAATTCTGAATGTTTCAGATTTGCAAAAATTGTTTTGATTTTAACATGGATGCAACTCGCTGGAAAATAGTTATGTGTTTCTGTTTCACAGTGAAAGCATTTTCTCAAATGTTTGCGTTTATCTCCATTCCATTGTTGGTTCCCTTTGACTCTGTTCCGTGGGAATGGTGGCAGTTGCTCTACAGTAGCCATCGTTTCACGTGTATTCTTTATCCACTACAATTTTGCGCTTTACAAAAAATATATCCGGTAAATAAACCTTAACGAAATATTCATACATTCATTCTGTAAGCTTTAAATTGTAAAGACTTTGTTGTTCTTACAGGGAGCCATTGGTCGACATATTAAATTTCTCAGAATCATTTGGTCAGTCAGCAGTTGGTATACTTTCATTTTTGGATTTTTCGTCATTTCACTCTTTGCCACATATTTTTGGATGTCGTCAAATATAATTTTTATTCTAACGTTAGCATTTCTGGCTGTGCAGACTAATGCACACCTGAAGATGCACCAAAAAATTCCATATTAATATTTTTAAATGTGTCATGATTTGCTTTTGGTTTCATTTAAGAAATAACAAGGTTATACTAAACTTATTTTAACCCGTGGTTCCAAGTTTCCGAATCTCCTCATTTCTATAACCGCTAGAACAAGCTGTTTCATGCATGTATATATTAATAAGGATTGTACAGTTATGCGTTCTTCATGCTACATTGTGCTTTAATAAAGTTGTAAAGCTTTGTCTAGATTGCTTGCAACAAAGAAAAATTAAATGGTAAGAAAGGTTTATGAAAATTTGTGTAACGTTATTATTCATTAACCATATAAAAATTTCTAGTTTCTAAATTGTTAGCTTAATAACGTATGTAAATATATGTGTGTATATATAAATACTTGAATTTATTCAGTCATTTAAAGTTAGTAGTATACATTATATAAGGTGACAGCATTTTCTGTGGGGTACTATTAAATATTCACAATCATATTAATAAGTATTAGAACATTATTATTTTGAGTATTTAGTTACGCTGCGTAATATTGTAAAAAAATGCTTTCCCTGGTACGCCTGAGTTTCAAGCTAATAATACAAGTTCATTTGTCTATTTCTAGTAAACTTTTTGTGGGAAAATACAGTTTAACTATAACTAGCTCTTTGTATTAAGTAATATTATAAAATAAATGTATTCATATTTAGACTTTGTAAGCCTGTAAGGAATAGAATAAATAATAAATTTGACATAGCAGACTCATATAAATAAAACCATAGGTCGCTAATAAAAATACGCAATTAAAACTAACAACAATTAATAAATGAATTTAAACAAGTTGTTGTTCAATCCAATTTTTAAAAAATCCTTCACCTTCAAATTTTCTTCGATGATGTTGCTGTTAAATCAATATTAAATTAATTCCGATACATAATAAACATGATGTTGGTATGGCAGCATGATCACCAAGTATAGTAGGGATGGCGTATTTGTCACTCGATTACGTCGAACGTGGTATGTAATCGCAATTAAGATGTTTTGTCGAATTTTACTTTCCAATCTCATTTGCTGGTGAAGTAAAACTTTTAAACGAATGTTTATTACGAATGAAATAAGCGTATTTTGGTTTGAAAAGCAGAATATTTTCAGCACCCAACAGATTAGTATTTGTGGCAACGACGAAACATTTTATGTTGCAGTGAGCAGGCAGAATTTTAGATTTTCGTTCCTGTGATGTTTTAGGAACTGATAGGAGTTTTGAATCTTTTGTTTCCGAGAAATGGCGTCTAGTTATGGACCATTCCTGTGTATATGGAAGAAAAACGTTATCTCGGAAATCAGTAATTAGATATAAACCAAATTTACTACATAACTACATCGCCATGTTGGAGATCCATTTCGACACTGAGGTCAAAGTTAATTCAGGTTAAACATTACAACTCATGACCCAAGAACCTGTTATTTTAATTCCAAAATTTAGATTACATGCCATGTATTTCTTACTTTTACGCAAATAGCTTAGAATGCATTGAAAAATATGTATAAAAATAAAAGAATCAGAGAAAACATATTTTGCGTCACATTCATCCAACACCCTTGACGTTCCTCGGGCGCAATGAATCGAAGTGTTTTTGACATTTTCCAAAAATGTGTACTATAGGCAAGTCAAGCCATCCCATTATAGAGAAGATTTTTGCAGGTTTGTAGAAATACTAACATTATCTAACATTATATTTCCTAATCCTCAGCGAATCTTTTATCGATTATGCCTTCTAAATCTCTCAATCTTCAAACATCGTTGTATGCTGTCAATGTAACTATACGTAATCTGAGTCTCCAATACTCAAAGCATTTGTAGGAAGTCACTGGTATTTAAAAGATCAAACCTGCGCCAAGTGAAAATAGGTACAGTCAATATGAAAGATACTTTAACTTTGTTCATCGTCGTTAGATGAAAAAATGTGTCCTTAGTTAATTGTCGAGGTCGGATGTTATTCAAGAGAAACTTTGATATCGGAACCGGGTCTTTTCTAATGTTGGACAATAATTTGATCAGTGGACAGAGGTTCTTCACGTTCATTCAATGTAAGTGTTGCACAATAAAATATTGTAATGGTAATATGAATCTCGATACCTAATTGTTCATGTTACTGTTCTCGTATGCATGGTCCACGTAGCAACGACAAATGTATAAAAATCTGGTATAGAAAGCAGACGAATCAAAACATTCTTTTCTTCCTGCTCTACCTCATTCCACCTATTTTAACAAGTAAACATTATCTAGTAACACACCACGGGTATCAAGTAGTACATTCATGCATTATGTTATGCTCACATACACAATATTAAGTTTTCGCTATTTTTGTATTACCTTGTTGTTTAGGATTTGTTATATGACTACCCCATTTTCAGAATTATTTGACAGATTGAAAGGTAAGAAACCGAGCAATTCTGACGAAAAATGTACAATGAGCAGAATAGTAATTTCAGGTATTGTTAACGGTAAGTGCAAAATATCACCAATGTTCACCAGTATCACCACTTCATGGAATTGCTAAAGATATAACATGTTCAACCGACCGTTTAAAATTGCGTTATCATGGTAGCGCTCCTGCCAATGGAGCGGATGTGTTTGACTGTATATTAGTTGCGAACATAAAGTTTATTTCAAAAATACTGCTTTATTGAGATGAACTTATAAATGATTCAGTTGCGATGTAATAGGCGATGCTTGTAGTAGTTACAAAAATCAAGCAGTTTGGGGTAAATTAAAGCAGGTGCCATTAAGGAAAAAGAAAGTACGACAAGATAAAACCTAAACCGTGCCAATAAAGACTTTAAAGTAAAGCTTGTAAAGTTTATGATTTATTGGTTGAAATATTTTTTGAGTGTTTTAGTTTTTCAGAGTTATTAAGTAAATATAAACAAGTGAACAAATATACACAAGTACTTTGCAATGCTTTATAAGCAGAACCAACGTTTAAATACTTTGAATAGAATATAAAATATGCTGGATGTGAACGATTTGGTGTTGATTTGTTTGAACGTTTTATTTTTCCTTCTTATGGCTGTTTTCTTAAAGTTATAGTGCCTGTAAGTATGAGAGTGATTTCATGAACACAATCATCATCGTGTCTGCTCGCTGATTGGCTGAGATCGGTCACTTGATCAATCTCAGCCAATCAGCGAGCAGACACGATGATGATGATTGTGTTCATGAAATCACTCTCATACTTACAGGCACTATACTNTGAAATCACTCTCATACTTACAGGCACTATACTCAACTTATTTTACAATATCAACGATACTACAGACGAGAACAATAATGAGTATGAGTTGGAGGAAATGTAAATCACTGGTGCTGCGTTGTAGAATCTGTGTCAACTATGTCAGTGAAATAGTGTGCGATTATGTTTCAAAAAATTATCCCTACCGAGCGCACAAATTTCCTTCAATGCAAACAGCTTAAAGTTTATAATATAGGACGGTTCTGTTATATCTTCTGTGACATTCAGTTTATAGTGTGATTTAAATAATAAAGATTTACATTACCTTGTAATAAAAGTGAATAAATGCAAGATGTGTATATGTAAAAATGTGCGTATAAAATAACTGTAAAATATCGTGGCGATTTCATTAGTTAATGACATGGGGTAAGTCAAGTGTATATGTAAGTATTTGAAACAATTACCAGGTTTTCTGAAACATTATAATTTAAATATCATTGTTTTATGTTTTTAACCAAACAAAGATTACATTTCAGTTGCATTACATTTTGTGTGTGTTCTTTGATTAATTTGGCATTTTTGGAAATTAAAACTAACTCGCGAGTTTTAACAATACCCTGCATTTTTGTTGTTTGTACTGCAAAAGATGAGAGTGAATATGATAGTATTAATTACTATGACCAATACAAAGTATCATGAAGGAGTGGTCGTGTCATGTAAAGAATTTAAAATTGCTTACAAGGAGGTGGCAAGATGGATAAATCGAATTAATGGCCGAAATTCGTATTCAGATACGTAAAAGTATGCGTAGAGTACAGTAGTAACATTTTTAACCCAGAATGTCCAGTGTTAGTGGCGCTATTTGACGATCTAGTCCGGCGCTGCACGTATACTAAAAGGCTGTTCTTTTGTATTTGACTAAGTATTTCGGTAGTCCCTGCTGATGTTTATTCAAAGCATTGCTTGAAGATTTAGGTTTTATTTTGCTTTATTGCACGAGTACGCTTTAATTCACGATATTTTTAGTATTATCAATCAGTCTATTTTCTCTTCCCTGACAAGTGTGTACGCATATCAAAGTGTAGTTAAAATAGACTACGCCAATACTTTGTATACAGGACTTCAAGACTGATCGTTGTTGTTTGTTTAAAAGCATTGTAAAAGATGTGTTCAGGCAACAAAGACGTGAAAAGCAGAACCAGTGGGGAATGTTTTAAATAAACCTACGTAGAAACCAACCTATATACACAATAGAATACACGAAATATTACATGTGCAGCGCAGGACTAAATCGTCAAATAGCGCCACCTACTCTGGTCAGAGATATATCAGATACATATCTAAATATACATTTTGGCCGTTAATGAGATTTGTCGATCTTGCCACCTCCTCGTTATAATTCTAATCTATAATTATGTCACGGATTTAGCATTAGCACTAAATCCCATGTAAAACTGTTCGTAATGCTAAATCCATTGCATCAAATAACAAATAAACCTACAAAGTAAAATGTA
>JAHZNB010003679.1:0-21585 GCA_027744295.1 Callyntrura guangdongensis
AAAAAGTCATGTTTAGAAAAATCATGATTGTTTTTTACTAATATTCAATCTTTCTTACAGATTCTTAAGGGAATATAGCACAATACCACCAGCGAAATTGAAAGTTATAAAAAGTTATATAAAAAAAATTCTGGCGATGAAAGTGCTTTTTTATATATGAATATAGACAAGTTAAATGAATGTATATGCATTTTGAATCTACGATGCCCATAAGCGAATGCCGTATAGTATATGCCGTTACGATACAAAAAGGCTTTAATTTGAAAAAATGTATAGATATTAATCCCAAACAGAATTTTTTTCCCTCAGTTTCTTCGTTTCGTTTAAATATGAAACTTCGACTGATTCTGTTCTGTGTTCTTGTGCACACAACGCTTTTTTTGTAAAAATGACATAAAGGAAAAGACGTAAAAACAGTGTGTTATCCAACAACAGGGTATATTTAGGTATTATTCTGGAGAAATATCAGCTCCTTCCCCCAAACTACGGAACAGTTACAAGTGAAACAATAACACATACCTTTCATCGACTTTTCCAGAGGGAAAATAGAAATACAAATGCACGGGTTCAACCAGCACTTGGCTTACTTCCTATAACCGGAAACGATTGAGGTGGAAAAAATATGAGGGAGAAAGCAAAAAGAAAACTTTTGCTAACCTTTTATTTTTTTCTTTCTCTCTCTCCTCAAGCACCCAAATTGGATACAGTAGTAACACGAGAAGAAAAAGAAAGATGTACAATTGGCGGAAGTAAATAGAGAGAACAAGAAAATGAGAGCAGAGCACACAGGAAACTTTAGCTCTCAAGCCCAATTCCCAACTTTTCCCATTTTCTTTCTTGCTTTTCTACAGTTGTAGTTATAGTGGTGGTCGGTAGGTGCATTTAATCTTTGCACCAGCAGCAACAGCAGTAACATAACACAACACATTACATGCTAACATCACATGCTATAGAGTCTAGAGAGAGACACACACACATAACTGAGACACGCTCAGTGAGACGAACACCAGAACCCAGCAATCTAACAATTGGTTGCGGTGGAGGTAAATGCAGAAAAGAAAAAAATAAAACAAAGAATAAAACTGGAATATGTGTCTACACTAACAAGAAGAGTACTTGTTGTGGTGTGATAAAATTGGAGTGGAGTAGTTCGTAGTAGAACTTGACGGAAGGAAGACTTTGTGTACACTCGTATATTTTTTTTACCTAGGGAAAGTTAAATCACCCAATTATCTCAAGTTTTCCTACTTCAATGTTTTTTTTTCTCTCTCTCCACATCCATCCACTTTCCCAATCCTTTCCCTTCCACCACCAATACTACCACGCATGCATACCATAATGCACATGGTCACTCATACAAAGAAAGACAGGAGGTTAGGCAGATGATTATGTGGAGGTGGATGACGATAGTAGACGGTACGTAATAGCGTTTTCCCCGTATAATCAACTCGCAGTCAGGAAAATTTGTGAACTCATTCTTGCTGCTCCACTGAAACTGTTAAGTTACTGTTTTGTTAATATTATGTTCCTAGTGTGAAGGAATTGCAATTGGTGGCGGCGATGACGGTGGCGTCATGTGTCGACTCTAAACATTTTTTTCAAAAACATTTTCTCGGAGCATCTTCCCATGAACCACTCCATTTACAAGGATGGAACACCCGGCGTGTTCAATTTTTTTCTGCAATTCTACATAATGTTCTCTGTTGCTTGCTGCGTATGTAGCTTGTTTGGTGGGGAGATGTTGAATTGATCCAAGGTGCTGGCAATGATGATCTAGTGATCTATTATCGTGAAAAATTTCTCACTCCAACAAGCCCAAGCAATAAACAGCGGAAAAAACATGATCATCATTATTAGTTATACTCGCAGCTGGGTACAAAATACAAAATCAGCAGAATTGGCCATATACCTACGTATATCTTTGTAATGAGTCTTGTATTATTATAAGCAATGAACATACCTGCAAATGTGCCCTAATACACAGCACACATGTATTTTTTTGTGTAATCGTATTGGTCGCACCTGTGCCTGTTCACAGGCTCATCATCATCGTGATCGTCGCCATCAACAACATGCTCATATTATCCCCAAACTCAAGGAGTCGCTTCTTCTTCTTCCAAATACCCGTGTCGGCCTGTACCCATTCTTGAGTATCAGCTTCTATTATTACGGGAGTTTGGTGTCGTTAATGGCTATGTTCAATCAAAATTACCTTGTTCACCGGTCGAGAAAAAAGTGTCTGACCAGAGAAAGGAAAAAATAAGAAAATTGAATGACCGACCGCTGTACATACACAACACACAACACAATAAGGAACGTAATAAGAACTGGGAGTGGATGGCTCTGTGAATTTTACTTTCCTACAATGTACATATCTCCCAACGCTTTGGATCTTCGATGTAAGAGAAATTTTTTATTACACATCATGTCCATTTTTACTTTTTGACTTTACCCCTTAAATCCCCCTACAAAGTATAGTACTCTCTACACGTGAAAGATTAGTCCAATCGAAAGAAAAAATGTTCATGATGATGATGATGATGGCGTGGTGGTCAACGAAAAAGTTTTCTAAATAGGAGGAATCATATTCATGCGAGAGTATATTTTTTTGTTTATTCAGCTGTCGGGTGGGTACACACACCGAGGGTTGTAGTTGTGGTGGCAGCACGTAGTCGACTCGTAGTCGTAAGTATATTGTAATATGTGATGATGGTGAGGTTGCACGCAACAAGACGAGATCACTCCCCAACGACAACACACAGAACAAATTTAAAAACTAAATAATAATAATAATAATAATACTAACAGTAGAAAACAGGAGCAAGGAATGAATCTTCTCGTATTGCTTACACCATCCCTTCCCAACTCAACTACCTTTTTTCTACCTTGCTTGCATGCTCATGTTTTGTTGGGAGTTTACAAGGAAAATTTGTGTAGACGTAGTAAACTTGTAAAAAGGGGAGTCCTTGGGGGGCATTCCATTCATTCTTGGCCTTTCTTCTCCACTGTTGGAAGCAGTAAATATATATATCTTTCACTTTGTTGCATACACACACATCGCACCACGCCGCGAGTTGCACATTGCATTGAAAAGGAAGCAAGAGTAGTTGTAGAACAAGCAGCAGTAGTAGTAGTAGTGTTGCGGCTAGACTTACCTACTTCCTGTTGGTTATTCTTTCTTGCCCCCTCCTCCGGTGCTGAACTTTATTATGCAGTTTTACACTCACTTGTTTTCATTAGAGTTTAGCTTTCTCTTTGAAAAGTTTACCTTGCATTATGGCGTGTACACATGGCTTGCGTACATATTTTAAAAGTTTTATTGCGGAAATCGTTTTATATTTATACGCGGCAGCAGCAGTTGAAGCTGCAAGTTTGTTCATTCATTCCCGTTCAGAATTCTGTTCCTACTCACTTTTCCTTTTGCCTCTCGTACGACAACGATAAATGTATTAAACGACGATTGGCTTGTATGTTTGTGTGTTGCGTGGGTACAGCACTGCCCAGTGAAATGAATGATGCATGTTATGGTGTGAGTTGGATAAGATTAATGTAATGATTTGGCATGATTGGTGTGATGATGGCAGTGGTGCTAATAATACCACAACTGGTGTATACTATGTTGTCTAATATATCAATATACATTTATTTTATTATTACGACGAAAATGTGTGTAGGCACGTTTGTACGCGTACGAAACGCATTAATACTTTCTCTAAAATGCAATATTGTATTAGTACTGTAAGGTGGTGATGATGGTGGTGTTTTGTTAGTTGTGTAATATGTGATGTGTCCGTGTGCAATGTGATGACGGCAATAAATTTTCCTCCTTTGTTGTTTGTAACTTTGGCCCATTATTCTTCTTTCTCTCATATAATATTGTGTGTATTCAGAGTGTTGTTGCTACCGGTTTTCTTCTTCTTAAGAAACCGGAATGCTGAACTCTCGTTTTATTTTGTTCGGGCAGTGAAGGGAGATGAACGTGGAAAGCTTGACTTGTGTGTTTCGCCCATACACGCACCTATCCGTGTCGGCGGGCATTGTTTTCTGAGTTCAGCTCTTTGTTTGAGGGTGTGTGTAGAATGCACTTTTTCTTGCATGCATGGAATGCTTGAAATTGATACTGCATTCCAGGGCTATTTGCGTTGGTGTAATGTTACAAAAACAGAACAAGCCAATGATAAAACACATAATCGTACCGTACCAATAAGTTAAGTAGGTAAATATTTTTTGTGCGCGTGCATACTTTTGACCATAAAATTATTATGATTAGTTCATAGTTTTTCTCTTCAGTTCTGTAACATTGATAGAGCTCTGAATGCTAATTAATGATCAGAATGGAGGTGTATTTTAACGCGGATGAGTTTAGGAATGCTGTTATTATTTACAACAGAAATATAAATATACCAGTCATTACAAAAAATATGGAACAATCGATTATTGTTACTATACATCACTAGTTGGATTCGGTAAACTTTAAATTGACTTATAGATATAATACCATTGAAAAACGTTACAGTCCTTAGAGGGAGTTACACTCCCCGTAGGTAATTGACTACATCAGCGGTTTTCGCAGATATTTCATGGTCTGTACACAGCGACCACTAGCTTTTAGTGTTCGGAAACTCGCCATTGGTTAGAGCAATAGAAGATACATGACGAAACTAACTGCATGTGTTTTGAAATGGATGGAGTGTTGTGTTCTAGTTCTATGACGTTGCATTCTTTGTTGCAAGTTCAATGTCAAAATTTTTATAAATAGTACATTGAGCGGTTGCATTTTACTTTACTTTAATTTCCATCCAAGGTTACATCTGTCCGCGCTTCGTTGGCATATGCCACCTACCTACTTAACTTTAACACATTTATCATAGTTAAGGAGATATTAGATGAAATGAGTTTTTTATTCAACTCTACAGTACTATCTTGTCTTCGTAACCCCCACATTTTTCATGTATTATATGAGAGTGGTGGGAAGCAAACACAATATCATGCTTCGTGTTTTACGGATTTCGACATTTACACAACAAATTTTTGAAAAGTACAACAGAGTGCCATTCCCTTCCATTCCCTTCCATGATACACCCGTTCTACTTACAAAACTCGTGTTGCGTTGTCGATTTGATTTTCGTTTATTCATTCAACCAATATGTATATGTGTACATACAGATAAATGAAATCCAAAATCGAGATATTTCAAATTTACTCAAATTGATGATGACGATGATGGGGAGGCAGTGGTTATGATTGGGACGATAATGAAATGAAATAGATTTTTGGGATGACTTTTGTGCGTGTTTGTAGATTCTCTCGTAAATGCAATGATGATAATAATGACGCGTTGAGTAATCAGTTGTAGGCAGTAGCAGGATGGGTTTAGAGGAGAATCAACTCTTGTCAGAGTGGAAATCACCCCAACTTAACTCAAAATCAACACCATCATCATAACATCACTCATCATCAAACTCACAAAAAACGGTGCGCGTAATCTTCTTCCTCACTTGTTCTCCTCGCTGAACTTTTGTACACTACGCACATAAACTAGCCGAGCACAAGCAGCATGTCTGTCTGTCTATTTTGTATTTTTTTTCTCATTTTCTTCGCTGCTTCACATAGAGCGAAAACGTAACAAAATAAATGCGTGATGATGAAAATAGATTCTGACGTTTACTCAGAAAAGTATAATGTATAGACAGAGTAGAGCAAACACTGAGGTAGCGTACGTTTTGTTTGGATAGATGGATGGATGATACGACGGGAGCGCTTTAGGTAGGATAAAGTTGAAAACTTACTTTCCTCTTTGGTAACTTCAGCCAAGCAGAATTTCATTTGGGATTGGGTTGGGATGAGATATGAGATAGGGAGATTTAATTGTTATCTTTTCTGTGTAGAGGGACACGACGATGCAATTATTTTGATAAACTTTCACGATCAATCTGGTGTTAAAGTTTTAGAATTATGAAATTTCAAATGCTAATCTTTACTGATTATGTTTTACTTGTTTTGTCATTTCAGGTAAGTGGAAAATCATAAATATAATTCAAAGAGTACAACTTCCCATGGCTGTGTAATGAAGTTAGTGGTAGGAAAGAGGGTGAGTTAGTAGTTAAATAGTGGTCAATCCAGTGGACCGCACCCATCGTCTGAAGCTGTACGTACACTTTGTTAATTATGATGAAGGTGAAGAAGATTGGAAAATTGAATGTTCCCGAGAATACATTAACGATAACACGACGACTGCGGTAGGATTCGAAATGGAGGTCAGAAGCTTATTACCTGGTTAATAATACGAGCGACGACCACACGGTAAAAGATAAATTAACGACGGTGCTGCTTTTGCTACTTTCTGATCCAATCAACCAACGAATGATGGTTTTTGGTATGGATTTGTATAATATGTAGTACAAATGCAATGCACTTAATATTTTGGTAAAATTGCTTATCCACATTTTCATGTTAAATGAGTGACTGACTCTAACTACTTCTGACTACACTGAAAATGGATTGAAATATTGAAAATCTGGGTACCACTCACTTTATAATTGAGTTTAAGTAGATACGAACGAATGCACTAACGCGTAAAAAGCAACTGACCATGTACACTGACGAACAATAATATTATCTATAATTCTATCACTGAAAATCAAAAGACTGAACTAACTCACCACCACCACACAATTACGTCTTTCCGTAGCACGCACAAATTCGTTTCTCCATCTCCATTGCATCTCTTTTACTCTATTCGAACGCACTTACTTACACACGAACATCGGAAATAAATTAATATCTGACCGCTGCTGCGCTGCCGTCTTTCTCCTAAAAAGTTCAGAATTCACTAGAGCGTGATACCATTCCATGAAACACTGAAGTCGCCAGTTGCCTTGCCTAATAAAGGGTAATTTCAGTTCATAACAACAACGAAGAGACTTTTTTTTATAATTTTGACTGTCACGAAAACGAGCGGAAGCTGAAAGCATTCGTTCAGGATAAAGTGAAGTTAAGTTCATGCATCATGTGTGTCTGTACATCTATGAGGCTTAAATAGTACACATTTACCCCTCAACTTAGTTCATGTAGCATCATCGTTTTTCATCTATCTCTGCATATATTTGCCATGATAAAACTGGTGTTTTCCAACCATTTCAAATTTTTCCGTGGCTAAGTTGACGAGGTACAAAGATATCCAAGGAGTTTTGGAATCATTATTATTGTTGTATTAAACTTATATTCCATTTTAATATGCTATACTTTTGTAACGTCAGACAGTGGTTTATGGAGTAAGAAAGTTGAGAAACTCAAGTACCATTTTACACACTGAATCAATCTGCCTCGATAAAAAGCCTCTTCTTCAACTACATGCCTTCGAGCAACCTTTACCTTAGCGCTGTTTATTCTAGCGAAAGCTTAAAAGCACTCAGGATAGTAATGAACCTTGAATCACTCCTACTATTCGTAGGATTGCCATTGCTGTTTTTATTGCGTATTTTGCCAGCATCATATCCATTAAAGTAATTTGTCTTTCAAACTTCAAATATGGTAATCAGTTGCATATTTTTTGAAACTTGTACGTTGATAGGAAAAACAACTGTAGTCCATGTAATGAACGGTATTATGTATACCCAAGTAGTTTTGTAATGACCATTGTCGTTGACGGTAAATTTTCCGGTTGTTGAGTGGCCTTTTACCACATAATGATGATAATATGGAATTCTATTTGCATTGCAAACGAGCACTGAAGTATCCATTATATATCTTGTAAGCAGAAGTAGATAGAAACGGTTGCTGTTTGTTTGAGTTGTGCATAGGAAAATTGCTACACGACGAGAATCAATATCTGAGACCCATCACCAAATCATCATACAGCATTTTAAAAATTAATCTTCTATTCCATCGACGAAAGGAAAAGCTGTGTGAAATAAACGAGTCTGCTGGATCATCCCTGCACTATACGCTACGCTACGATCAAGTAAAACAATAAATAAATATTTAATTTTCAAACCTCTTTCCTACTACACAGCAGGGAGGAAATCCATTAAATGAGAATTTGGAATTTCCCTTTTAGTAAGTCACTGGTGAAAAAAATGGAAATCCTCAAAAATGAAACTACGAAAACATGTTGATTTCGATATCGTTCAAGTTGTACGCTTTTCTTTCGGAAATACAAAATATTTTGATGTAGACTGGATTATGCATGTCGGCATGGCACTAGTAGACACTTAATTTTAATGTATCGTTATCATTGTAAAGCAATGACTGCCATTTATGTCAATTTTTTTAAATTTTAATTTCTGAATTTGTAAAATTGTGGTCAATTCATTTACTAATTAAGTAATTAATTATAGCATTTTATTCCGTTTCCCGTTTATCGACTTCTTTGAAAGGTAAAATGTATACTTACAGAATAACGATTACCATAAGTTTACTTCCAAATATATTGTTACTATATATTATTTCTTGCCACTATACCGTGCAAAATTCAACAAAAATCCTCGTCCTCCTTCCCTTACGTCATATAATACTTCGTGACTACGTAGACGGTCCCTAAGCAATACCACTAAGCAATCATAAAATGCTATATGTATCTAAGTATTCTGGTGTGTTGTCATGTGGATTTAATTAAATCTGTGAGTTTGACGAATGAAATAATCTCGCATTGTTTTCCTTTTCTATTTTGAGCATCACTTTTCTTTTGACTGTCTGCTGTGTTTCCAAAATGATGATGACGATCGGTGATAGGAACCAGGAACCATTTTGCCCCGTAGGCTAATGTTTTCCTTTGCAGACTTTCTTCAATAGTAATGAAGGTACACACTACTACACACACACAGATACACTGACGAAACTGTCAATGATGCTACGTCTGCCAAATCTGAACGTGACGACGACTGACGATGACGACAAATGATAATGAGACATTTTGTACGTGCTTATAAGCCAAAAGCTGCAGAAAAGCCATAAACCGTCATCAGTATTCACCACCAACATGACAAGTAGGTGCACAGCGTGTGTACCCTCCTTATCCCATCTCTACTCTAAACTACACGTTGTTGGTTAACTTCCTGACAATGCTTTTCGGAAATCTGGTTTTCACTCATTTATGTCGGTTGTATGTGTGTATTATTCTGTTTACTCATCTATCGATATCGTCGTGTGTGTAGTGTGTACCACACACCACAATTCTGCTAGGTACGTACTCTTTAGTAGTAATCACCCCACTTGTCGTTCCGTATCCAGTTTTTACATATGAGTTAGCGGTGTGGAAACATATGTACATACATGCCGAAGGATATAAACCAATTGTTTTTATCCGGTTCAACATCTCTCAACTTTATGTTCCTATACTCTTTACACTACTTAATATTTTCAAAGGACTGAGGCGGAAGAGTGACTATAATGATGAGAAAAGAACTAGAATTAACACATTCATGTTGATTTTCAATATTCGGATCTTCACACGACAAGATAAAAGAATCGAATCACTCTGATTGTATTTTAAAAATTCAAGTACTATATAAAAGGAAGGTAGAAGGTAGGCGTACAGAGAGAAGAGAACTTTGGTGGTGACAGAGCACTACTACTTTAACTTCACTCTTTGCATGATTTTTCTTTTATGAGAACGTCACGTAACGCAGCATTTCACACTTACCACTGTCACAAAACCACACCGCATCGTCATGGTATCGGTGTCTCCTTTTTCCTTCCTCTGCTTGATATACTGAAAGGGTTATCTCTTGAAGCATCCATCCAACAACATCCACCCTTATCATCTTTATGATAATAAGAGGGTGTAAAACAGCTTTGCACATCATCTTTCCTTCTTTCTTTTCCCATTTTTTCTCAACTGAATTCTCATTTCCTCAGTCTGTTTTTTTAAAAAGCCTGGTCAAATGCCGCTACCGAGTGTGAGTGATGGAAAATATAGGTTTTAAACGCATTGAAAGTGCACACACACACAGCCCACCACCATAACAGTCATGGAGTGTTCAGTTTCCCATAGTAATCTGAAACATTGAGAAAATCCAAACAAAACCTCTGCTCTGGGCGTATATATGTAGTAACAAAATGGAATTTTAAAATAGATGGAAAAACAGACTCCTTATGTATTTTTTACATTAGACAGACACATACTTACAGACATTTTACACTTTACGTTTACTGACGTAACATCCCACAACGTGTATGTGTGCTTGATCTCATTGTAGAAAAACGAAAATGATGGTTTTGCTTTCCCTCTCGTCTTTCTTTTTTATGGGAGGAATGCATCATTCATGAGAAAATTGTAAGAGCAGTAGTTGTAGTGAGCGTCATTAAAGCGTTGCGTAGAAAGCGTTACTTAAAAATGATGATGATGTGCTGAAGAATGAGTTTGCATACGGACATAGGTATCTGCTTTCACGTACTACTTTCAGAAGAAAAGGAAAAAGAAAGGAAAAGAATGAAGATATGTCTTTTTTTCGTTTGAGTTTGAGTGCGCCGAGAGAAGGGAAGAAGGGGATGATGCAAGGATAATAATAATGCAAAATGTTACTTTGTGCTGTAGAATGGAATGAAAACATGACGAAGATCATGAGGCTCAGGAACAGGATGGGTTTAAAAGAGAAAAACGGGTGGTGATAGTTTACCTTAAGAAAAATAGGGTGTGTTATGTAAAAGGAAGAAGAAAAATGTGAAATACGGAAGTTTTATTAACCCCTTTTTGCTTTTCTGTAACTGGAAGTGAGTCTGTAGGTATGTATATGTATATATGGCTACAAGATGAAAGGAAAGGTGTGTAGACGGTAATAGCGTTCTATTTCAATGATGAAAGCAGTTGATATTTTGGTAATGACTGGCAAAGGGCAGAGCGGAGATTGAGTGAGAAATCAAATAAAGAATGCATCTAGAGCGTGTAATTGAAGAAAGGAAAGATACAGAAGAAAACGAGGATGTAAATATATACATACTTATAGTCCTGGAATAGATTTCAATGTTGTTGGGACATCGTTACAACATGTACAGAGAAAACTAATCACATCCGGAAAGAGGGAGACGACTTATTTAAGTATACAGTTATACTTAATGTCTGTATTTATGTGTGGTGATGGAAAAAATATTTCCTAAATAGAATGAGTATAGAAATTAAAATGAAATCAAGCGACCAGATACCTTGAACACGATGATGCTACCCACATTTTAACATAAACAACGAAAACTAATGACATTACATTACATATATACATTATTAACAGGCGTATTTGCTCTCATGTCTCTCTTGACATTCAAATTGAAAATAAAGAATGCTAAGTACTATTCTATTTCTATAGTACTTATTATGGGTATTGTAACGAATCCAATGAGATAGGATTTCAATCTAGCACAAATTCGATTCTCTTATGGCATGTGTTATTATTAAAAACATTTTTGCAGTTTTGACTACAGAATTTAAAAGCATGTGCAAAGTACAAACTTTATAAATACTTATTCAAAATTTGTTGGTTGAACTGTTGTAAAAATTAGTTGCAACTAGTTCGTGGCGTATGATGTTCCAAAGTTTAGACAACAAGTTCAACGAAATGTTTCAAAGCTACCAAAATTGTTGATCTCTAAAAGATGTAATAATGTATCGTGTTGCACGGATGTATCAGTATCACAATCACAAATGCTGACTCTGAAAGATCTAATATATGTCTGCCATTTTAAATTTTAGTCCGGAATTAAACATTAACATAATTTTATACAAAATGGAAAAATAGCAAAACTTCATCTCTAATGTAATTTACGTATTACTTATCAATATTTGCCTTGATCATTGTGTATATTCAAAATAAACAAGGATAATAATAATACTAATAAGTCTTATGTATTATATGTTATATATGTATTAGTCACGCGAACATACTATGAATAGACGTCAGTCAATGCAAAACTTGGTGTTGGTACAGAATTTTGCACGACTATATTAAATGCTCAAATGAAGTTAAAAGGGTTTTAGTAAATATAAATACTAAATTAATAGTGCTTCAAACTTATTAATTTGTATTGTCCGATGAAGTTGCTACTGTCATTCTCCCACACACTTTAGCAAAGGCAATGACATTTTGAAGGACATTTCGCTCTACATGTCTAAATATTTCTCGTTGCTAAAATCTAAAATAATTTGTAAGGATGACTGTCTGTATGTGTCAGTTTCACATAACATTCACAATTTGATTTGCTATTTGCTCCACCAGGAGTTGAGTTATATACATATTCTGTCTTTTCTACACTAACGTTGTATCTGTAGCTCTACTTTTGATAGTTTAAGGAAACGTAAGCCTTTTTCGGTTTCAAATTACAAGGTAGCTTAGTTGCATTTAGGATCAAACATTAATTAACACATATTATGATTACATTAAGCATGGTTTAATCAACACTGTAAACGACTACAGCTACATTATGAGCAAAGGTGAGACGAAATGAAATATCAATGCGTCACTAAAAGACTAAACCAAAATTCTTTACAGAGTACTCTATGTAAGAAATGGGGAAGGGGAGGATAAATGTGAAAATTTACGACTACCACTAGATTCCGGGAAATTCTTGGCTTCGGTTGCTATATTTTAATTGTAGATTGGGTTTGGTTTCAAAAAAGGAAACGACTACCATCATAAATAAAGTTTAATATTCATGTACTTATAGAATGAAAAATACCTCAACAAGCTCCTAAATTTTCCATTTTTCAGTTGGCGATGTGGTAATGAAGGGAGACCATTCAACACTTGCCAACTGACTAGAGTATGAACCTTGCCGAGGCAAGTTACATAATAAGCTTTAACTTTTTCTTCTATTCCACGTTTAGTTCCCGCAATGCAGTAGTTGCTGTCAGCAAAATCAGCCTTTTTGAATATTTTTGAATATGCATTAAGAAACTGCAACGTCTGATGCTAGGATGAAATAGGAACTGGGTATTTACAGTAAATAAAATAAGAATGTGTTACTATGGTGATAAATTTCATCTCCACAATGTCCTACAACAAAATACTTGAACGCCCAAATAATAATATACAAAATACTGTTTCGAAAAAATGTTATTGTTAACGACATCAGCAGAAAAATATCGCATCAAAAATGTGTTCAAGCCTACACAAAATAGCTGTTTTACTAATGGTGCTTTGGAATTCCCAACCCAATTTATGAAAAAAGTATTCAAGTTAAAAACGAATTGTGTAAATTTTCATTTAAAAATTTAAAATATTGTTACACATTCAAAAAAAATTATTTCAAGGAGTCAACACACCGCTCAAAATCAATTACATATTCTGATGGGATTTTCCGTCTACACTTTGACAAAATGTCTCATCTTTTACATGTAAACTGCCACGTAGACTTCCAGCCCGCCGCCCGGAGGGTTACACAGACAAGCCGTACACTCTCAATACGAATTTCAATAAACACAAATGCATAACAAGGGCATTAGATGAAGTTAGGAGTAGGATACAAGACAGTGGTGGGCGTTGTTGAACGTATGGAGTGGAAACTATTAAGTATGGAAAAGGCATTTGTGTCACTTGAAATTATTGGAATCTATTCAATTGGCTGCTGTACGTTTCTCGCCGTATTGCAGATTATATTACTAAATTTGTAGGAGAGACCAAAAAAGGTCTCTCTTTTAACTTCATCTTATCCTTTAGTGTCGGTTTTTCTCTTTTCCCAAAAATATCTTCTTGATAGAACTTCTCCCATTCTCATAAAATAAATGCAAGTATTTTGTGTTTCCATATTCCACCCACCCTTATTGCCGTGCATGTTAAACAGGGGAAAATGACTTCAAGAGAGTGAGAACGCTTGTCGATGAAGACATGTAATAACAATTTTCCACTGACTCCTCAAACAACACAGTAGTAGTGATCATGGTAGCGATGATGACAGTGTCAATTTTTACTTAACAACCAGCGCATCTCTGCTTAAAATTTGCTCTTTTTCTTTCTACAGAGAATGTTCTGCATATTACCCTGAAATGGAGAAAAACGTATGAATTTTTATGGGAATACTTTTTTGCTGTATGGAAATACGATCGTCATCATTTGAACACACACACAGAAAGATCTGTGAAGTTTGAGTGTTCTCTCTAGGTTTCTCTCCTCCTCCTTCCCTCTTCACTCTGTTCATTTTTAATTCATTTCATGTAGCAAGCAAAAAAGAAGGAGGAAAAGTGAGGGTTCTATCTTCTCCTTCATTTTCTATTCTGTTGATCCGTTTTTAGTCTACTGAAGTGAGAGCACGGCGAGTGGACCGTTGTCGTCGTCAAGTAACTCTATATATACAGTATTTATGTATGTCTCCTTTTGGAATGGAAACGCTTCCTTCCCACTGAAATAAGTTGGGAGAGAGTCGCAGGAGAAGCAGAAGAAAATAATGGTGATGCATGAAAATGAGGTGGCAATAATCATAATAATAATAGTAGTAATAATAAGCACAAGACATATTATTCGGAAACGAAGAAGACTGCGACGAAAGAAGTGGTAGTTAAGTTAGTTAGCCATTTTCCATTTGGAGCTATATGTGTTTCTGATGGTAGCACGCAAGCAAAAAGGCGTGTCAAGTCAAAAGAATAGAGGTGGTTAAAAACGAAGAGGAGCACCAAGGCAGTAACAGCAGCAGCAGCAAGCCGGAGAAAATGCAAATTTTATTGATGAACGGACACTCACTGCTCTTCTAGAAATTCAAACAGTTAATTCGCTTATTATAATGCATGAAGTGGAATAGTTGAGTTTTGTATTTTTTACTTCAGAAACAAACTTCCCATTTGAAAGTAGTTCAACTTTTTACAAAAAGTATTGTGTGCTAAGAGTACATACTATCTGTATGTCCTTTTTTATTCTTCTCCAGTATTATAGTTAGCTGCCTGGACAAGGCAAAGTAGGCCAGGAACTTTTTTTTACATATTTATATTCATGCGTGCACCCATTTCCACTCTGATACTCCGACGAGCAGAAGAACTATAAAGCTTATTATTAGCCGCTTATTAGCAGCGTTATTACCATTGTGATGATTTTCACTTTTTCGCTCTCTTCTCTTTGCCATTGTTCTCTCCTCTGCAGACTGTTGCTGCAAAAGTTAAGCAAAGTGTGTTCATTATTATTGTGCTCTACTGCTTTACATAATGGCGTGTCTTCTCTCTTCTTGAATTCTACATCATAAAACGCAAATGTAAAATAAATGGAGAAACATGTAACAAGCGCGTTATTTAAGACATACATATTTAACGAGGATATTAGCCAAGTCGAGTGGATACAGAATTGATGAGAAAAGAATAAAAGAAAGGATAAAGAGAGCGTCTGCTGCTGAGAGGAGAATTACACATTTTTGAAAATTTGCATTTCTTTGTGTCTCGGTCTATTTTGCTCTCATATACATTCTCTCTCTCTCTGCCTTTGTCATTTTAAATGAGAACAGAAGTAGGAAAGTTAAGAGAAGAAGATGGTTAACTTTTAGTTTGTTTCTGCTTGCGTCAGTTTAATTAATGTACGTGTGTGTAAGTAGTGCTAACTAAATTTCCGCCGTCCTCAAAATGTTTCGCTTTTTTTCTTCTTTTTAACAAACAACTCAAGTTAAAGTCATCGTTCTGCACGGGCATTCGTAGCCAGCTTATTACACATGTTATAGGAAACGGAATGAACACAATTTTTATAATAGAGATTTTTATTTTGCCGCTGTTTCTGATGTTGATGGTTTGTATTCATCTCGACACATCATGTCATAGCTCATCAACAATAAACAATAATGTTATCATCATAATCATCAAAACACTAATCTGGAATGTTACAAGTAGGTTCACTATACGCAACATGAGCAACAACAATGCAAGTTCATCAAATTCTTGATGATGATGAGTAGTGACACGACACAGGAAACGGTAATAGCAGACACACATACACACAAAATTTCATTAATAGAATGCATAAAGTGACAGGGATAATCGGTGGTGGGGCATGTCGTGATGATGATTATTTCAATGGTAGTAATGCCTATTCTTTACTCTCTCATGTGGTTTTTTTTTTAGTTTTTTTACTATAAGGCAAACTGCCTGCAAGTAAGCTTTAATCAAGATTTTCTATGATTTGACAACGTGATGTCACTGAATTTTCCTTGTAAACCGTAAATAGTGATGATATCACAGGAGCAATGACAACTTAGTAAAGGAGTATGAGTATGTTGTCGGGAGCATTGTTCCTAATGATCACAATCGTAACGCATTACATGTACCCTGCCATTATGCATTACATCTATTTCTAGCGAGTTGCTGAAGGTTTTGTGTTGCTTCCCTGTTGGTTTTATGCCAGCTGGACATGTCAGAAGGAGTATCCAAATTATAGTGTTTTTGTGTAATCAAACCTCGTTTGTATAAATGTTTTCGCAGAGACAGACTCCATTTAATCGCATTTTTGAAGGTTTACAAAAGCACGGCGAAGCGTTTTATTGTTGACAGGGAAATGAGTGGCGTCGCATGATTACTATGAGCGTTTTTGTCGAAGCATGAAATGTTACGATGATACTACAATAAGATAATTTGGAAGTAAATATTCATAAATGTCAAGTTCTGAAAGAAAATAAAATGATTCGCGCATTTGCAAAAAGTCATATTGCGTGTTTATTCATCGCTCAATTTCATTTTTCTCAATTTTTTGTGATTTTTTGGTAGGAGTGACCATGCTGCAGTTGGTGGACTTAAAGGTGCCCTCATATACCATCCGGGGGCAACCTGTTCGTCTCGTTTTATCCTGAGGATGATCCACCAGCACAGGTCTTTAAGGTTCCTGGGGTTGTAGTGGATGTAAGTTGTTAACACGATCCGCAGCTTAAAAGTGGTTCACAATTAAAATTGTAACTATGTAGTCCAAATTTTACTTTTTAATGCCTTCCAGCTGCCTAATTCATCGGATACTACGGTAACGTTAAAGTCAGTGGACGTAAATGGCTCGGGTGACTACAAGTGTGAGGTGTCGGCGGAAGCTCCCTCATTCAAAACTTTGTATCTATCAAAGTCTATGATTGTCGTGGGTAAGTAAATACATTGCAATTATTATGCATAGACGTAGCTGATACGCATCTTGACGAGTTTGTTTATTCAGCGTTTGTAGTTGCGAGAAAGATGCAAAATTCATAAAGGCCCAAAAGTGCCAGAGTAGAAGTGACTGTCATGTATTTAAGAAAACACAACATACGTACTCCTAAACCACAAAGACCATTTAACTTATTGTTAGTCATCTTAATAAAATAGAACCTACCTTTACCCGTAATCTAATGTATTTTTTTAATTTTGTGAAGTATTCCGTAATGCATTCCTAGTTTGTCGTATACTGCACACTTACTGCACCGTAAATGCTAAAACTGTTAAATATTAACTAAGAAGCTGATTATATTTTGCAAGCAGTTGAGTAATTGGGGTCTATAATCTCCACTGTAGAATTAAATTTAAAGAGAGCAACTTATGCTGTAGATTTACCGGACGCCAGTGGACCACAAATTGACGGAGTCCGACCGCGATATCAAATTGGAGATACGGTGCGGATAAACTGCACTTCGTCAAGATCACGACCGGCTGCAAAATTGGCGTGGTATATAAATCAAGAACCTGTAAGCAGCAAGATAGTTTTTAAAAAACAGTTTATTCAAGATAGAAACACATGTCCGTCAAATATGTAAAAAAAATATTTTTTGTATTAAAATGTCAGGCTGAAGAATCGGTTCTGCGGTACTATCCAATTACGCAAGATGAGGATGGATTTCAGACTTCCTTGTTGGGTTTAGAATTTAAGGTGTCAAAATCAGAGTTGTTTTTTTTGGAATTTTCTGAGGAAATGTGCACTTTTTAATGTTCCATGAATTTTTAACGTATTTTCTATGCAGGTGCGTCAAAAGCATTACAAAAAAGGTGACCTCAAAATGAAATGTCTGGCCACCATTGATACTTTGTATTGGCGATCAAATGAGCAAAGCGTGGAAGGTGACCGCCCCCAGAAAGCGCCTGTTCTTGAGAGTCGGGAGACATTTCCAGGTAAAAGAGGTGGGTTTTCGGGATTCTTGGTGTACTCTGACATTCCCTTCTGTCGTTTCCTTTCATAGCAGTATATAAAAGTATTTGCACGCTCATTTATTTTCTCCGTACTCTATATACTAAACACAAATTGACACATGGGCCTGCTTTTTTAGAAAAATCGCTTTATTATTTCAAGCCGTCATTATATTAACATTTCACAGCTTTTGTGTGCAAAAACCATTTTGTTTTCTCCAGAAGCATCTGCGGCTGGTTCCACGAACCCCAAACTGAGCTCAACGTTCTGTGGACTCCTCACCCTCTGCATTCTCATCAACATCTCCCTTTGGCTGTACTACAACGACATTCTCATTTCCTCGTTGGAAAAACTATTTACCAACCTCTACTGGCGAGGACAACATTTCGCGGACAAAAGGGTTAAATATTGTCAACCAGTTCACGTAACAGAAGAAAATGAAAATGGCCCTTCATTTCCCCATCTTTTTGCCCTTATCCCTTCATTCCCCCTCAGTAGTCATAAGAAAGCGATCCAGTCAACTTTTGACCATTTTTCCTTTTCATCGTTACCCCTTGAAGGAGACTCCACCAGGAAACCGGAAAATCGGCTTGTTCCTTCCTCTTCCTTCCGAACTCCTTCTTCAAACAATACAGACACTACCACTTTCTCTTCGTCACTATTTGTTAGTTCTACGCTTTCTCTGCAAACATCCGTTTACCCTGTAGCAGCCAGCATATACTCCTGTAGCGCAAATAAGAATACATCTGTAAAAGGGGGATCCAGTTCAACAGCGACGTAAAACAATTGTACCGGTCACCACATTCCTTTTGTCCGTTTCTGTGTAAGTAAACTTCTTATTACTATAACCAGCATCATCAAATACACTAAAAAACAAAAATGAATCATTGATATTGAGGACATACATATTATTATATTACTACACATCCATCACAACTATAATTATACATACAAATTACAAATACATACACAAGCTACTTTACAGAAAATTGTTACCATTTTATTGATCAACATAAATATACCTACTACCTATAAAGTACACAACTTTGCTTTACCATTTTACTACTTTATATTATGTTTATCTATAAAAATAAAAAAGTCCTTGTTTATGTGAATAGTACATAATTAATAGCAATATAGGTACTTTAAAAAAATTTCCAGTAGTGACATAAATAATTTTAGTAAATATTTAATTACCTATACATAATTACCCATACAATATAAATATTTAGTGATATGACAGTACGAAACAATATAAGTCAGTTAAAAGGTAAGTGTATATTAACTTATATAAAGTCTAAAGAATTGTATCTTTATAGTTAGTATACCCATACGTGAAAATTAAAAGTTTATATATAGCTAAGCATATACTGTGTACTATATATCATCATGTAATGTGTGTGTGTGCATGTGGACGAACGAGCCAGATAATAGTTTACAGTTTGAGGAAAAGTTTTGTCCGAGTCATTTGGGGAAGAGGAAGAGTACTTTCTGTACAGAAGATTGCTCTTGTTGTTTGGTAATACATATTAAATGTATATTGTTACACAACCAAAAAATTGCTATATCATTAGCATAACACTATATATTCGTCAATAAATACAAAAATATTTTTCATTATTTCTTCATCTTTTCTTGTTTGATTTAACCATGTGGGTCTTAGGGATTATACAAAATGACATATTCGTAAAATTTTAGATCATGCTGTTTTGCTACTATCGTATTATCGTAATCGCAAATGCATGGCATACACCTAGTTTAGTTTGTCTACAAGCTATACGTATAGGTATGTACTGTCCATTATATTTACTCAACTTCAAGTCCCATCCACTTCATGTTTGGCAACAATTTCACTAGCTTTCTGTTTGGAGTCCACTGCGGTGTAACGTCAAACGTGATGTCCAGTGGGCATTGCAAAATTGCTTTTCCTTTCCCATTTCTATGAAATCAACGAGGTGTGTGGAAACAAGAATTCAACTACGACTACGGCCCAATCCTTGATTTGAAGTTTGAACGTGTTGTGCAACAACAGGTAAGAAATATTATAGGTATCCAGCGTATTTTTGGTTACTTAACAACACTCGAACATCTCAAACACAATTTATATGGACACGATCTACTCTATAGGCTAGAAAGAAGGAATGATATTTTGCTTTTCTCTATTTGTTAGTTGAAAATCATTTTTTCAAGCCATGACCAACACAGGCAAATAAAATAATTTCAATAAGGTATATTTTACAAAGTATTATTGGCAAAAGTAAAGAAGAGCATTATCAGTATGGCTGTTTGTTTTACTGTACTTGATTTACCTCTGGTTGCTATCAATAATCGAGGTATATAAATAAGGAGCGATTTTTAATGCTACAATTCTTCTCTAGTTCCAACATCTCAGAAACTCTACATGACTACATAAAGGTTAAAAATAATGATCTGTATTGTATTTCATTTTAACAGGATTTTTTGTAAGCTATTGTATGAAAGTTTTGAAGAAAACTATCATACGGGTTATTTTTTCTTCCACATACCATTACTGCATTACAGCGCTTAAAACCGTTTTGCAGGAGGACAACCTAACACCCGTAACACCTACGCATACAAAATTTTCCTAAACAAAATTGGCAAAATTGGTTCGGAGAACGGAACACCCTTGAATATGCATGTTATTATTTAACAATTTATCGGATCGGTACGCCATGCCAGGAAGATTTTTATCTCATTATTCCCAACGCGTTGGCTGGAAATAATTGTCCAAGTCAGCAAGTTTTCCCATCGTACTCGCAATAGAACTTTCCAAGCCTTTTTATTTACCCACCTACAACTTATTTTAAGTTTGGCTTCCAGGAAGATACGACGAATTTTAATGAACCAATTTTGCTCCAGTGGTAAAAGTGTGCTCGGTTTGAAAATGTCAAGAAAGATTCAAGAGAAGTAGTTACCAAAACTACTACCATAACAAAGCATAAAGTAATAACCCGATCATCACCATAATCAACAATTTCTCATTGCATGCATAACATAACATTCACATTTCATTGAGTTTCTTGCCAGGAAACGCGAGTGGGAGTATCCTCATGAGGCGGTTTTTTGGTTTTGCTTGTATATCCAGGTATGCATCGTAGCATACAAACTGATTTAACAGTGGACACACGCACACACAATATTCGTTTGGGGTTTCCTACCACACGGCACGGATGTTACATTATTAATAGTAATTTGTGCTATTGTTTGTCTGCTGCAAAAAGTAGGCGGGCACACGTACAAAACAAGACAAGGGATCATCATCACCACCACCTGAATAAGTGAGAGTTCACCTAACTCATCAACATGCTGTACAATTTCATTAGGAGAAGCATCCGGTAAGGAATTAGACTGTGATGATGAGTTGATAGTTTTGATGATGATGATGATGAGCGTGCAGGTTTTCACTCCGAAGCTATTCCGAAACACGTTGAGACGTACATTCATAAGCTCACTTTTATCGTAGATAACGCGTTTGCACTTTGCACATGTGAAGAATGATGATGATTATTATGTATTGCATTATCTATCTTGCTTG
>JAHZNB010003680.1:0-13866 GCA_027744295.1 Callyntrura guangdongensis
CTTTTGAGCAAAACTCGATGAGCACTTGTTGCAGTTGTATGGCTTCTCCCTAACATGACTTCGTGTGTGGTATTCCAGCTCTTGGTATGTGATGAAGTCTTTACTGCAAAACGCACATTGGAAGTTCCTCGGTGTGACTGCACCCATAAAAGGCAAACTATTTAATTACATGCGTTTTTATAATCTCTAATGCAGTAGAATAAAAATCATGTATTTACCTTTTTTATGTACACGGTTTTTGTGGGAGGTAAAATGCGACTTTGTTTTAAACTTTCGCGGACAGATGTTACAACTAAATAGCTTTTTGTGGGCCCGATTGGGTCTAAGCTGTCTTTCCACGTTCATCCTGATTTTAGATCTGTGCTTATATATTTGAGTGTGGATTTTGACTTGAACAGCTGTTTGTATTGGTTTAAAAATCTGGTCACTTTACAATGAAACCACCGGTGCAATGCTATAACTCACACGTTTTAATTTTTGTTGTTGTTCATGCACTTGTCTCAGTCTCAGTTCGATCGTTATTACCAATGCAAAACAGATCTGTACATTGCACAGGACTAATGTTGTAAGAAACTAGTCAGTATTCACGTTGACATTAGTTGCCTTTTCATTAAAATAATATTTATTAAAAAAAATTTTTTGTCTGACAAGCCATTTTTTAAATATAAAAAGTGAAGATAGGTACGAGCTGTAGAGCAAGACCAACTGTTCCTTTCAATGCTGAAATTCTGTAAGAGGTGTAAATGGAAGATGTTTACTTCTGTCACCTGAGCAGGCAAAACAATTTTGAAAATAATAACTTGAGTATGTTGGCGCGAAACAAGTGGGGTAACTTGTTCACGTGACACACTCAGATCTCGATGCATGCGTAGTCTGCACAGTACGGTACCAACATATTACTTTTTTCTTCAGGGAAAGACGAACTTTTTCTCGCCCTCATAATAACATCGACAAAATAGCAATGTTATTTGTGGTTTTACCGTTTGCGATGGTTACCATTCTCCCAACCTAATCTGTAAGTAACTGCTCCGTGGCATTAAAAGACAATTAAAAATATCGTGATGTTATCTCTTACACTTGGTAAAAACTTCCAAATGATTATGTTAACTAACGTTAGTGTCGGTATGAGCGGATACGTAGGGGTCAAACCACACTGGCGCCAGCTGGCGGAAAACCCCCAGGGCGCTTCCCTGTAAGGGGCGCCGCGGCCTTAGTTGTGCAAAGAAAAAATTTAACTTTTCTATAGTAGATCCGTCTAAATGCAAATACAAAACAACCGGGAGAAAGTTTTCAAAAGATTCTCACTTTTGAAACATACACATACATACTTATGTATATGTATTTGTAAAGATTTGTCATCATGTGTATATTTAACTTTTGTCTTTGCAATTACTAAGTCCCAAATTGAACTTCCGACAAATGGAAAAATTTACAACGAGTTCCTGTTCTAATGGCATTTTTAAAAGCAGCTAGAGGTAGATTGCAAAGAAGCCTACAAACTTCGATCCATATTTGAAAATATGTCCATAATTTATCACCATTTAATTTACAAATATTTCTCTTGTCAATGTAAATTGTTTGCTCACTGTGCTCGCCCATTTATATTTTAACTATAATTAAGCAACATTCGGCCTTGCCTACTAAATCAATCAGTCATAAAGTGATTAGGAAGCCTACTTTTCACTTACGATGGCACCTAACTGCATGGTTTTAATTTCAATTATTTTGCTTCGTATTTTTCCATTATTATGGTGGCATCGATACAACAACTGATAATGAGTCTCATGTCTCCATGTGCAATTGTATTGAATTTATTCAAAAAAAATTTTTTTTTTCAATTTTTTCAAAATGCTTATGGAGTTTAACATGGAAAGTCAAATGTTAGAGAAGGGGGCACCCTTCTCCAAATTTCTAAATTTTCTACAGGGAAATGTCATGCCATGGTGAAAGTTTTAATTAGTTCAACAAGACATGCCTCGCTGTTATTGTAACTATAACATTGGCTGCATTACCACCGTTTGGCTCCGTGGTAGCTGAAATAGATGTTGCTTTAACTTTGCCATTTTTAAACTTCTCTGTTCGTCGCTTGATACGAGCGAGTGCCTTCTCCGATTAATTTCTTTGGAATCCGACCTAAGTTTTGGTTCATCCTTATTTTCATAAGGGCTAAGTTCGTTAATATGAACTTGGAAAACCTTCTTCGTCCCAACCATATGATTAGCATATGAGTTTATTTTTGAGACCTCACAGTACTCGCGAATTTTTTGGGAAAATACAACTGGATGACAAACGAAAGTACCGGCTTTATACTGAATACTGTTGAACATGTACTTGTGGACTCCCGGAAAAAGAATGGTTTTCCAAAACTTCTTCATTGTAGCCAAGAGTATTTAGCAAAATTTCAAGCGAAGGCACTTTAAGCCGCAGTCCTGGCTGTACTTTGCTTGCCAAAGCAGTGCCCAAGCCAGCCCAAGCTGAGATTTCTCCCACAATATATGCATTTTCCTTAAATTCTGATCGTTTGGTACCGTGTTCATGTTTTGTTACATAAAGTTTATTAAATGTTTGCCTTTGTAAGAAGATTGTTAGCACAGATTTGATAAAATGAATGAATTGCAGAAACGTATAGATATTTTTGAAGGTAATTTCACCAGGTCAACAGTCCCATTTCGACTTGAAAGCCAAGCTAACTTGGCAAACCTGGCTCGACAAGAATTTTAACTTGGCTTGGCAAATCGGCAGCTCGTTTCAGGAATCCAGGTTCATGTCTATTGTAAAAATCATTAGCTATTTACCTATTAACTTTTTTACTCGGTATGATATCAACTTTTGTTTGGAATCGGCCAATTTGTATGCAAACGTATTAGGTCCGAGTTGTGTAGACAAACTTTAATCAATCAGGACAATTACGAGAGAAGCGTGAAAAAATTTCATTCGTTTTAAGTTGAAAGTTGAAGTTATTATTAATACAATGGTACTTATGCGTGAAAAGTCGCCGGTGGTTTGCTGTCTATACATATGAAAAACTACAATCACAAAAGGGCAACACATGCCTCCTAAAAATATATTGTTCATTTTCAATATACCAAATTTGCCTAATATCCTAATTAATGGAATTGGTATTGCGGTCTGGCCTAATAACCCTTGCGTTCCATAAAAATGTTGTCTTAACCCTTTTTAGTTTTTATGTCGAAAGTAGTTTTGTTCTAATATTAATTCAAAATCTTCCCGCAGAGTGACGATAAACGCGTACTTGGTATAGAAAGGGAAAGTAATATACAAGTCTAGTCATTGTTGTTGGTGTTAACCTAAATGGGATGAGACCGAAGAATGTCGACATTCATGAGCAAGTTCCTGGTGCCCAGAAGTAACTAACCAAGTACTTTTTTTGGGCAAACAACATAAATTGTTGTAGAGGATGCAGACAGCAAAAGGGAAATACTTGTTTGGGTATACACAATTGGGTTATGAATAGGGTCGTAAAACTGCGGTTTATCACTTGAAGGAAAACAAAAACAGATTGTTTTGAACATGACCTAAATTTACGTTCCACCACTCTTATACTAATTTTTATTAAAACTTAACTAAAATAACAAACAAAACTGTATTACTGTCTCTATAACGACACCAAATTTACATGAGATATGCTAATGCTAAAAAATCGAACAAATATTGTACTTGAATGTAGGATACCAAATTGGAAGAAAAGTTACCCCAAGCAAATTAAAACTAGCATTTAAATTTTTAAGCTAGCAGTAGAAACTATGCAGTTCCAGTTATTATCAATTACATTATGAATTAAAAGGTTCTGTAAACCATCCTACCTATATTCGGACATATTTTGCAGTTAATATATTATTCGATTATGTTAGTTATAAAAATACGAAAAATGTATTACATAATACCTATTCACAATGTTATCTTCGAAATCCTGCTTGAACTTACTTATTAGCATCCAACCTGTATTGGTTTAAAAATTTCAGTGCTTTTCTTCCATCAAAGATGTTATGGCGTCGTTCTCCACGTTTTTGCTTTCACTAAGGAACAAAGCTAACGTCGGAGTTAACCATTTCCATTCCTTGGCTAAAATTATCTCCCGAATGATGTCTCGCAAAGGAAAAATTTTGTACTTATTAGATGCAATGAGCAACTCCATGGCAATGTTCGGATCCTCAATAACTAGATTTACTGAGTAGGCGCATGAATAATCCAAAAGAGCAGCCACCCCGTCTGCTGACATATCCGTGTTTTCCTGTAAATTAGCATTTCCTTCTACAACTTGGGCGTTGAACTTGTCCGTTAATACTTGGCTATGGGCTAATTAGAATGAGAAACAACATGGATTAAAAATTGAAGATGTGGTTGAAAATTTCAGAAGATGTAGAGAAGCAATAAATTCAGGCCGACAAAGTTTTAAATGCATGCATATAAACGTTTCGGTCAAAAACCCGGCTAAACATCTAAATTCTACTTGATTTTTGGAAAGAATCATGCAAAGCTTATCCCCATCTGCAGTTGCAAGAATTTTCCTTTCAATATTTAATGGGTCTCCAATATTGTCAAGTAGCAATCGATCAATGGCCTCGTCACTAAGTTTGACAACGGTTGTTAGCATGCCAGTAAGTGAAATTAACGGTTGCACATTGCCCTGACTTGTTGTTTGCAACGATTGACGGTACTCATGTTTGAACACTTCCGCATTCGGACCATACATCCATCGATTTGGCAAAATCCGATGGTCATTAATCTGAAAATCTTAGAAATTACTTTATTAACTCCTGTTCTACTGCAACAGCTGCAAAGTAATTTCTTACCAACTGTACGTATATGTATTTCCTCTCCATTTTCTGGTTTCCAAAATATCTTTAGATCACATGAAACCTTGAAGTTGTTACATCCACCACAAACTTTAGATAAAAGCGACCAAAAAGGACTTTCCCCGTTTGCCGTTCTTGTAAACATAGTAGCCGTTTCCGAAGAGCGTATTGGTTCCAATATTAGGCTCAACGTGATTGTCTTCCAACCGCATGAAAATGAAAAAAAACGTAAAAAAGTTTGGTTAAATCATTAGTCTTAAACTTATGAGTTACACACAGACATGACAAGGCAAAATATTTTTAGTTGTTTACTTTTTGTCAAGCTTAACTTTTTTCGGTATACATTCGTTCGTGTGGTTTGATAACACGGACTCTCTGGTCATTGAGTTTTCAAGCATTTTTGCAAATGTACTTTGACGACCATCGCGAAAGGTTCTAATGTTCGCAGTAAACATAGATTCGTGTAACGTTCTAACATGAGTAATTGGCACTGGCTGTGGTACTCCACTTAATGGAGGTTTCACAAGATCTTTTATGAACCGGAAAGTTACATTTGAGTCTACAGCAAGAGAGAACTCCATTGAACTGCAAAAATGTAAGATGGTAAACTTAGGAAGGAAGAGTTGATCGCGACTCGGGTTGAAACTTGTTATCACTTCAGACTGAAACCAGCAACTGAGAAAATATATGTACGAATATACGCACAAACACCACGGGCGTAAGTACAACCTATCCTCCAAAGGTAGAAACAAGCGCAGTCTAGTAAAACAAATATATGAGTATGAATCCAACAAGTACCAGTATCTTTCACATTCATATTATATGACCGTACGTGATATCTTTATCACATTCTCTGTCAGCATGAGAATATAACGCACAGATATCTCATTTTTGTACTTTCTATTTAGACTTCTAGGTCTTTACGTACTTTTGTGAAATATTTACCAGTTCACGTGATGCTGTCACAACTAGACATATCACCAAATAAAAAACTTATGGCATAAAAAGGGACAAGTTGTCGTTTCTTGTCGATTTGCCCTTTGCTAAATGTCAAGGAAATTCTAGATGTGAAAGTTTACAGACAAGGTATGTATTTGTCAGCGATATTTCATATCACTGACATGTTACGAAAAGTGGCAAAATTTAGACGTTATTTACGAAGAAGTTGTGTTCGATTGAGGAGATTCTAGTAAAATTTGCAGGGCGTGCGCATGTAAATCAGAATGAGCTTTCAAAGTCGGTGTCTATTTGTAGGCAAACTATGAAGGCTGAGATGCAAAGTGCCTATGTTAGTTGATTTAGGCTGGCTTAAGTAGATAATGGGTTTATACTTTTAGTCTCAGTATGTCTGACGATGAGTGACGACGCCAAGAATTTTTGGTCCACAACTTTTAAAGAGATTTTAATTTATCCCCTATTGACAGCTGTGGGTAAATGCTCGAATGTTTTTAGTTTACCAACGTCAGTATACTTAGGGTCAAATCAGACAGCACTATTACGAATCTGTGTAAAATACATCGAAGGCATGCCAACAATTCAAAACACAAGATTCATTTTAACGACAAAATGTCATAAAGATAATAATTTGTTTCATATTAAGTTTTTATAGTTAAATATGAATCGTAGGGAAGTGTCACTGATAATAGTACATCAACATTTCATTTGACCCTGCCAATTCTCACCTGCGTCCCAAAAGTACGACGCGTTAAACTTGCAAGTTGACAGAATTTTCATATAAAATTATAAAGGTCACCAACAGTGTGCGTTTTTGCTGGAAACTGTAAGTGTGCAGTACACACAAAATGTAATAAGTATTATAGTTTAAGTTTTTAAATACAACAGAAATGCACAAAATATGTTGCACATCAACTAAAACCCTAGTTTAGGTACAAATACATAGATCATACCAGTGTTGTGAAATATCAAACTAGTGAAATTTACGTATGGCCAATCGCATATTTCCCAATGGTTATTGGTAACACAAACCACCAAAAATGCCCGCTCATGTATTCAAAATTAAATTGGGAATTACATTTCAGTGTTGACAATATCTGCACTGTATGGTTTTGTCTAGTTTTTACAACAATAGAATACTTTAGTTTTCTATTTTTTAAATCCCCAGGTCATATTTGTATTAACTAATTAATAAAATAACGCACAAGACAATCAGCGAACTGAACATGCAACTTAGCCCTATCCATTGTCATACAGACTTCTAAGCGCTTGACTATTGATCGAGTTGGTATTTAATGCGTAATTGATTTATTTGTCACAACTCATTTTGTGACAAGACGTTAAACCAAAATATTTTAACTAATTTTCAGAAACTTGCAGATTTTCCTACTTACGATTGAATCATATCATGCTAAGTGGCTAGCAAGTCAACAACCTGTTAAATTCTATTACTAAAATGTGGCATTATTTAGCATGAGAAATGCAGAAATACTACTAATCCTACTACTATATAAATCTTAACCCTTCCATTAACTTCCATCATTTGCTTCATGTTGCTGAAATCCGAAACATTCCTAACAAACATGTAATTTTGGTCGGCTCAATGTTGGCTATAGTCACAAAATGAATCCTTGACACTGGAGGTTTCGAGAACGTATGGGAATTTGCAGTAAAGGAAGAGTGTAAAGAGTTCAACTTTGATTTTTAAATCCCGGGGTCCGACACACTGTCTTCACATCAATTATTGGCGGCTACTTTATTTGGCTATCAAATTTTTCAGCTACGCATTCGAAAGTGCAATTGTACCTGGCAATTCATACACTAGCAAAAATCTGAAGGGCTCTACTTTTTAACTTTGTAGGTCTAGTGCTCATTTTAAAACTTGGTTATTTCGTAGGTTTAAGAGCATTGTATACGAGATATCAAATCAAATTTCAACGTTTCTAACTATTAATAGTGTTAGCAAGTAGCCCTATATCAAGTCTTTTCATAACAATTAATTTGTAATGAACTTTGATTGGGTAGGTTGTGGAGAGACCTGATCAGTTGTTACCGTTATTTGTAATGGAAACTCTAGGAAACTCACAAGGATTTCCCGGCGTATTTGTAGCCGGTATTCAAGATATAGGTATATATTTGCCCATAGAGATATAAGCATTTACTTACATATAGGCAACATATCACCACCTATTTTACCACTATCCCACCACAAACCCGATGTGACAATAAAGTNTATCACCACCTATTTTACCACTATCCCACCACAAACCCGATGTGACAATAAAGTTAAAATTCTTAAATTATTGTTAAGTCACTTACATTATGAGCAACAATAGTAGATAAACTTGATACACACATTCACATATCAAATGCATTACTGTGAGGGACCATGACACAGTATATAAAATGAGGTAAACGTTGAGATTAATATTAACTAATTTATAAAATTACGTACAACACAATCAGCGAACTGAACTTGTAATTTAGCACTGTCAATTGTCATAAATACTTCAGCTTAGCGTTTCAGATTAGCGCTTGGCCAATAATTGAGTTGGTATTAAATGTGTGTTTGTTATTATTGTCGCAACACATTTTGTGACAAGACGTAAAACCCAAAATATTTTACTTGCTTTGTGCTTAAATTCTGACAGATTTTTCTATTTACAGTTGAATTATATCATGCTAAATGCCTAGTAAGTCAACAACCAGCCAAATTTTATTAGTACATTGTAGCAATATTAAGCATGAGAAATGCAGAGTGCTGAAATACTAATTCCATTTTGGACTAAAATTCAATGAAATACTTAACTAAACTTGTTTATTGAAAAAGTTCATGCTATAAATTAAGTACAGAAACTAAGCCACCAACATATAAACTGTCAATAACAAAATCTGTTGGTTAAAAAATTCGATAAAAGTTTGTCTAGCAATTTTCCCAATTCAAAATGTATTCCTATATTATCTGGAAACTTCAGTACTCGCACATAACTTAAGTGGTAGTGAACCGAAAACGTAATTCAGAACCAGTATATACTAATAATCAAATAAGCGATCTACATGCGATTATAAAAATCCTATCGTTCCCAATGCAAGAAGCACAGTACCGGCCACACAAATAGAGGTCGGTGTATAATAAATACCACCAGAAGCTGTGTTGGATACTTATTTCAATATACGAGTCATTTCGTTTACTTTCTGAACTGTCAGTTAATCTCCAGCATCCTATATGTGCGTAAATAGATCCATGTGGTGTATCAAATTCGTCAATAAAACGTATTAGAAAATGATGTTTTATTGCCCATTGATCAGCCAATTCCCAATAAGTACTCATGTTTTCCGAATTATCCCACTTACTATTGGAGCTACAGCTATTCCACTCTAATTGGCTAATTACCTCTAATTCATCCGTCGTATAGTCTTGTCGCAATAGTCCACGAATTTCAAGCAGGTGTTTACTAACTACTTCAAATGCAGCTTCGGCTCTTTTGCTTTATAATTGTCCTGGGCTGCAATGGAGGAAGCAACAAAGTTGGACTCCGACAAAATGTTTTTAACAATTTGACTCTCATTTTGGAGAAGATTCCGTGTGTGAGTGGTTAATAACTTGCAAATGCCTGTAAAACTATTTTATTCTTGATGATGAGCGCGTGTATGTCCGTCCGATCACACCGTCGCTACTTGTAACTAACGTAAATTTATGATTGGTTTTCTGTCTCAAAAACCACAGAGAGAGAATAAAAAATCTGACTGTATCATATTTGTGTGAACTGGGGATGGCGCTGCATCTCTATAAGAATTAATCTATAAATTTGTTCATGACCTTGCAGACAATGTAAACCTCCTTCTCATGCCCCTGTACGCCACACGTTTACTTTCTGTGTGATTGCCCTTATGGCCAAGCACAGTCAGTCTCGCTTCATCAAGTTATATATTTATAATCTGGTGTCACCAGTGCTGGAGCAGTAATGGAACATACGGAAGTTGTGACAGTGTGACAACTTTATCGTGAAATTAGCGGAATCTTTTACTATATGAACTAAAATTAGTCGCCATTGTAGTTATTTATAAATTCATGTGTATTCTTTAATTCCTACTCGTTTCATTCCAAGTAACAAGTTGAAGAGGCATAACAATGGCATTGTTAATTGTATTTTAATGCGTTTGGCACAGTTAGTTGGTAAATTTGGTTAGGAAAATTGAACCATCGCAACCGGTAAAATCACAAATACTATTGCTATTTTGTTGACATTATTGTGAGAGCTGAGAGCCAGAACGACTAAATTTATCGATGAAGAAGAAAGTAAAATGTCGCGCCGTGCATACTATGCATGCAGCCACATCTGAGCGTGTTAGACTATTTCATCTGAACAAATTACCCCACTTGCATGGCACCAACATACTCATGTTAATATCTTCAAAATTGTTATGGCAGCTCAGGGGACAGAAGTAAACATCTTACATTTACACATCTCCCAAATACAATTTCAGCATTGAAACTAACAGTTGGTTGGTTTGGCTCCACCTCTCTCGTACCAATCTTTACTTCGGGAAGCTTTTATATTTCAAAAACAACTTGCCAGACATCATTTTAATTAAGACAATTTTAAAGAAAACGCAAATAATGTCATCTGGAAACCCGACTAGTTTACTGCATCGTTAGTTCTGTGCAATATACAATTATTTTGCATTGCTAATAACGAAACGAGACTGATACAAGTTTTCAAACGACAACTAAAATAAAACCGTGTGAGTAATAGTATTGCACAGCTGCCTTCAGTGCAAAGTGACCAGATTTTTAAACCAACAATCAGCTGTTCAAGTCAAAATTCTACAATATCCATACTCAAAATTTTAAGCAGAGATTTATATCGTCAGCTTAAAAATGCGAATACAGTTTAGTTCCCATTGTGTCAGTGAAAAGCTATTTAGTTGTAGCATCTGCCAGAAACAGTTTAACAGAAAATGGGATGTTACCAGGCACAAAAACCGTGTACATGAAAAAGGTAAGTGTTTGAATTTCATTACGCTGCATTAGAGATAACATTAAAAGTATGTAATTACATGGTTCGTGTTTTGCATGTGCAGTCAAACCGAGGAACTTCCAATGTGCCTTTTGCAGTAAAGATTTCATCACGTACCGAGAGCTGGAATACCACACACGAAGTCACAATAAAGAGAAGCCATACAACTGCAACATGTGTTCCTCGAGTTTTGCTCAAAGTGGACAATTGCAAAATCACATGCAAACAATCCACTCCAACGTTAAGAGCAGTTTTCCTTGTAAAATTTGCGGCAAAATGTTTCGTATGAGAGGAAATATGATGGGTCACCTCTCAGTTCATACTGGAGAAAGACCGTATAAGTGCAAAATTTGCGGTGCAACGTTTGCTAGAAATTATACCTTAAAGAAACATTTATTAATTCATGACAAAGTCCGTGAAGACAAGTTATTTCAGTGCTATCTGTGTGACAAAATGTTTGCCCAAAAAACAAACATGACGAGGCATATGAAAGCTCATTTGAACGAGAGGCCACACAAATGTGGATTCTGTGGCAAGGGTTTCGTATTCTTATCATCTATGAAACGTCATTTGACGGTTCACAATGGTAAGTAATTGGTGTTATTCAACCAATTTTATTTTATTTTACTCATAGTCAGTTGTTGAAGAACTTAAATATAAGTCCTTTCAATGGCTGACTTAAATTTAATATTATGTTAAGTTGTGTTAATTATGAAGGCATCAACTTTATGTATTTGTTGGTTTCAGTGGGGAATCACATGTGTGTATTTTGCAACAAACGCTTTTCCAACAATTCGCGGTTAGAAGATCATGTCTTCTCACACACCAAGGAAAAACTAAAGTTTTGTCAATTCTGTGACAAGGGATTTTCGGATAAAGGCAATTTGCTTCGTCATTTACGAAAACTACATGAATCCTGAAATGATTCAACGTTAGCGAGTAAAAAATCTAAGTACTCTCAACATAGCCTCAGGTCAATAAATCAGGTCGTATTGTAACTTGACGTAACATTATATACTATTTCTACAGTTTTTAATTAGTTATTTTTCAATTAACTACATTTACAAAGTGTAGTTAAGATAAAACGTATATTACTAAGACAGTAGTGAGTTTAAGTGTAATTGTTTTGATAAAATGCAATCAGTATTGATTGAGCAAGTGGCTAATAAAATGCTTCTGCCAAAAACAACAAATGGTCTTTAACATTTCAACTAATTGTGAGATTGGAATCACCTAAAAGTGCACAATTTTCAAACAACTAGTCTAATTGGTAAGTCTGGCGATTATCATAAAATGTACTCTGTTTCTTAGTTACAAACTACATATCCTGGGAACCGTCAAACAAGATATCAGCCAGTCATTAAAGTATCCCCATAAACAGCTGGTAAGTTCCGCAGGCTCGTCTTCTTATCCTTACAAATACACGTTAGCTCAAATCGAACTTTCTTTTCACGCTTTAAAACTATACTAAGTGGTGTACGTTCCACGCCAAGTCTAGATGATATTTATGTTAAACCGAGTTTGCCAAGGTGGCTTGGCTTGCATACCGAAACGTAACTGTAGACCGTCTAAGATTACCTTCGTACATATAATACAATGAGTACTCCAATATATTTATCTTATCAACACTACAGTATAAATATGAGTTAATAATTTACTTACAAAGGCAAACACACAACAAACTTGGTGTACTAAAACGTGAACATCGCAAAAAACGATTCGAATTTTAGGAAAAGTCATATTTTAAGGGAAATTGTCATTTTAACCTGCTTGCGCAATGCCTTGGAAAGCAAATTCAAGCCCAGATTGCGGCTTGACGTGCGTTCGCTTGAAGTTTTGCAAAATATTTATCACTGCGTTAGAGAAGTTGTGGGAAATCATGATTTTTACCGATAACCTTAAGTATATGTTCAACAGTATGCAGTACAAAGCCGTTCTTCTCAATTGTCATCCACTTGCATTTGCACAAAACTTTTTATGTTGGTATTGTTCCTATATTTCATTATCATTACCTGATCGGTTGCTGAAATTAACATTTGTATTCATCGTTTCATAAAGTTATATATTTATAAACTGGTGCCACGTGACACCAGTGCTGCAATGGAACATAGGCAAAAGACAATTGTGTTATTATTATGAATGACCATTCCTTATGATGAAAACATATATTTTCAGAGACAACTTTGTTTGTGAACCTAGAGGAATTCTGATATTGTTAGAAACGGAAATTAATTGTTATTTTAATTGTTTTATAAATTTATAATTATTGTTTGAATGCTACTGGTTTTATTTCGATGATGGTCACAGTAAATTATTGGTAAGTGGTACCAAGTTCAAGAGGTAATTAATCTCTATTAATGTCTATTAACGGTATGGGCACAGTTAGTTAGTGCATTTGGATTTGGTTAGAAGAATGGTAACTATCGCAACCGGCAAAACCACAAATAACTTTGCTATTTTGTCGATATTATGAGGGCGGGAACAATAACCTCTTTCGGTGAACAAAAAAGTAAAATGTGCGTACCGTACTGTGCAGACTTCGCATGCATCGAGATCTGAACGTATGTCAGGCTCCGTCGTAGAACGAATTGAATGATGACTGATGACATTCAATGTTCAGTTCAAGTTTTTATTTTAAAATTGTATGATGTCAATCTAAAACCACTCAGCCGCAAAAACGTAAGCCTTTACATTGATAGGCGGAGTTCTAATACCGAGAATGTTAATAAGTTCATCCACGGCTCCATCGTACTCCATATTATCAACTTAGAAACTAATCAGAAACCACAAGGACATTAATTAGTAAAAGTTGCAAATAATTTTATGTACTATTGTGGAGTTCGACATTTATCCCACTAAAACTTAAGTCATATGGCCACTTCCTTTCCAGCAACATTTTTCATAAACTTACTAACATTACCAGCCAAGCATAATTTCCCCCGCTGTGGAGTCAAAACACAAATAAAGAGGGGTGAGGTATCCATTTTTTGTATAGGAATGCCGTAGTAAATGTAAAATAATAAAACTTTTTCAAGTTGTAAATAGGCACTCCTGATGAGTATTATTAAAATTGA
>JAHZNB010003681.1:0-10682 GCA_027744295.1 Callyntrura guangdongensis
CCTTTATTTGCTGAGGGAGATGCAGTTATATACACACTACGCACACTTCATTATTAGAATAGAGCGAAACCTTTGTCAAAGGCATCCCAAAACACCTCAGAACAATGCAAAGTCCCTTAAGCGTACAGCTCGATAGCGTTTAAGCTACTGGTGCTGCTGATCTCTCCATTCGTCTCGTGTGGTTGTGGGCTATGATGTGGGTTTGCAGCACTTTGCAGAAGGTTTGAAGATGTGCGTTTGAACCGTCGATTTTTGTTCTCGTGTTTAGCATCATAGTCAAATTTGTTATTGGACAACAAGATGATGTACATAATGTGTGTGGAATGTCGTTTTAACCTAATGTGAACTTTACCGCAAATTTGAATGGAATTGTTAACCAACACTACTTTTCGGGCATCCTTTTATTTTTGTTCAATCTGCAACTGCAAAGAGTAAAGAGATGTAGTCAGTCATATAATGTTTTCCCCTTGAAACAATTTTGAAGACAAAGTGTTTTACCAACGCCGTCTAACACTGGTAACAACAGAGGTACGCTGCAACATTTTTTTTTGGCTGTCTAGTTTTTATTTAATATGTAATTACAATTTATGATGATGGCTTGAATTTGAATTTCATTAGAAAAAGTTCAACTGACAACTAACAGTGTAGAGTGTTCAAGTCTACTTCTGACTTGATATGATACGACGATGTCTGTCTGTGACCTCATATGAAATGACTCGAGCATTTTCGATTCACTTGGATTCGATGACAAGCTATTTTTATAAGGAACAAAAAATGCATTAGAATGAAATATTTATAATGAGTGTAACCTGTCCGGAGAGATAACAAAAAACTCTCAGAATAGCATTATTTCCACAGAAACTGATGATGTTGCAAAATTTATCGGTAAAATTGAAATTATTTGTAGAGCATTAAATATTATTACCAAGGACTTTAAAAATATGCAGCTAAAACAACAGTTTAATGAATGCAATTATGATCTTAAAATCGCCGAAAATAAGGAACAAAAAATGCATTAGAATGAAATATTTATAATGAGTGTAACCTGTCCTGAGAGATAACAAAAAACTCTCAGAGTAGCATTATTTCCACAGAAACTGATGATGTTGCAAAAATTTATCGGTAAAATTGAAATTATTTGTAGAGCATTAAATATTATTACTCTCTATTCTGCTTCCGGTTCGTGTGATGTACGTGGAAAGCTTCACTTCGCTATAAAACATGTTTCATACGTTTCGCTACTTTTGTGTAATTTATATTATTATGACTGTGGTTTACTATTAGGTTTATTATTAGTATTATGCCAGAACATTCTCCAAAATGTTATTTCTTGCACTCTCTTTGTCACAAGTACTACATGACAGTCAAGTACTATAAAACTACGCATCCTTTCGCATAATATGGCAGTTGTTTGTTACCTCCATTCGGTGCAATCACGAATGCGAAACGAACCTGTATATATGCATGCATCAACTGCAAGGTTATTTATAGTTGGTATTTACAATTTTGCAAACGTATAAAACTGCAAGTTGGTGCTTCATCGGAGCGTTACTACTACATTATATAAAATTCTGACTTCTCTCATGTCCTCTTCTTGTTGATCAAGTGCCATTTTTACTAAAAAATGACAAAACGTTTTTTTGCTTAGCTGTTTTTTCTTTCTCTTTCACGTAATCTAAATGCACCTGTATTCTCGACGGTGGTGAGTAGCGTCACACAATTAGTGCTTGTTTCACGTTGAGTGTCACAATGAACCGCATGCAGATTTTACCGGGATGATGATATGTGGCTGGTGTAATTTTAAATTCGTTAGAAAATAGAGAGAATTAGCATTATATCATTAACAGCATCATCCTCAATACTGTTTTGTTGTAAGCATCTCGCTCTAGAAGAAAGGTTACTGCTCGTTGCTGTACATTCATTATGTCATAGTAATCCACCACACCACCAGCCAAAACACTGTCTGCTTCTTTGAATCCACTTGTTTCCTTCTCCAATAACACTACTAGTCCTAGTCCCATAAATAATGCATGGTTTAGGTTGGAAATAAACCAGCTCGTCATTTTCTGTTGCATAAATGAAAATGCTATTTCGTTGCCATTTTTTATGAGCGACCTCACTCACAGTAGAAGTCACCTTTTTTGCATAGTCGCATCATTATTGACATTTTGTTGTCGATGAACTTGATTGTTGATTTGTGTGACTATTGCTCTGTTTCTGCTTGTCTCTCCATGTCTATTTATACCTGTCTGTTGTGAGTGAGCATCGTCCATATTTTGTCATGTCATCATGATGATGATCATGATTAGTTGAGCTATTTTAAATAGCTCTTTGCAAGGCAAAACCCCACGGCTCACTGGTTGGAGGTCTGCGATACCTACAGATATTTTACTATTAAAGAAAAAAAAGCAGTTTTTAAATCCTCACGAATTCCTTTCCTGCTTTTTACTAGCAGGTAGGCATGTACACATTGTTCAACTTTGTTTTTACTGATGCTGGGCTATTAACATTCCTTAGGATCAGCAGGACTGTTTTTTAAAGTTCAGCGTTCGGTATGGCTCTAGCACTCTGGTTTTATTTTAATGAGGATATTGAGCTCATTTGCGCAAAATATTAACATCATATAATGTAGCATATACAGAATATGTTTTGTACAGCTGAATGTACACACACAGCAACAAAGGGAAAACCGGCCAACAGTAGTGAGCAGAAATGTAATATGTTTTCTACACAAGGAGACGACGATTCTACGAGTTTGTTGCAACTCTCCTGTTGTCAGTTGTTATTTTAAAACAGCCAAATAATGATCCAATCAGTTGATGAACAATTCGCAGCAGTCTATTATCCGGGGTAATGATATTGTGATAGGATTTGAACTTTGAAAATTCTGCGTAGTTAGGTTTCTTTCTGGTCAGGTCACTTCCTCCAGCAGTAGTTAACCACTTTGGTTCAATATTTAGATTCGCCACCACCACACTGTTCCTACGATGGTGCACCGGTTAATTGCATATATGTGGTATAGTTTATCGTATATTTTACGTTTTATTATGTGATACGAATGTAATGTCTAATGCTTAACCCGCGGTTCTGTACACTTAGCGTATAAAAGTGCATGCAATGCGGTAAAGTTGGTACTTTTTAATCAAATCGTAATCTTCAAGCCCAGCAGCCATGACATGACAGCACCGACAACAAAAGCTCATAGATATGAGAAGGTCAACATTCAGCTCACCGAGCTTTTGTATTTAAAAAGTTACTTTTTTGCTCTCGCCACCAGAGGACTGGCTATGCCACCACCGCCGCACAACCGAGAAATTACAGCAGACTCAATTTTCTGTACTCATGAATTTATTTATTTATTTATCACTAAGCATATTATAGGACGTACGTGTACGATGAATTACGACGAGTAGTGGTAGCCTCCGGTTTGCAATAATTTTCGTTTGCCACCGCAGTCCTGCCGCATCTTTGGCTTTAACGATCCTCATCACTATCACCATCACCCTTTAGCACCAATGCTCTGCGTTTGTAATAAATGCATCTCAGTCTTTTGCACCCACAGTGGTCTGTTTACACCTTTGAACCTGGGAAACTACGTATAATATGTATTTAAGTAAAACTTGCATGATATGGTAGTAGTGGCAAAAAGGTATCATAATCATAATCATCTGGTCTAGCATCCATCCCAGGAGTGAAGTCCCTCTCTCATTATTATTATTAGTGTTACAATCAAGAGAATCATCATTGCGTGGTCTGAGTTGGTGATAGTAGGGAAGAAAAAGAGGAACAAGAAATTATGATTTTCATTCTCTCCTGTCTGCTCTTTTTGTGAACCGTCGTCGTCACTGAAATAATAATAATAAGAGGAATAGTAAAGGAAAAAAATTGGTGGCTGGTTTGTTGATGTGTAGTTGTGTGTAATGTAACCATTCGGGAGTTTGTGTTCTCTGCATGTATGTATATTATATGTGTATGAGTTTAGTGTTTACGTAATGAATTAGTCACAGAGAAGTGGTGCACTGTGCAGCTAATAATGGGTGTATCATATATACATAATGCGTGTCTGTCTGTACACGGCAATACTTTATGAATAAGGTTTTTGACCTTGTTTCGCGTTCTTTTCCTAAAACAAAAATAAGCAGCAAGCAGTTGTACCACTATTTAGCATAGAATGAGTATGAGTATTTACATATCTCTTTAGCTTATCATTTCATTTAGATGGTGGTGGAAGTGAAAGCAGGAGGCCGACTAATTGTTCTCAATCTGTTCCTCGTTTCCTTTTTTGCGCTTTCGTCTTTTTTCTTTCTTTTATGTAAATGAAAACATTTTAATTTGCTAGTTCGTTGCGGTCTCTTCCCTATCTCATTTCCCACCAGTGTTGTAAAAAATGGCGTGGTTGTGTATCTAATCATTTATTCTGCTCTTCCTCTTGGTTTTTCTACGGTCATGTGGTGAAATGGAAATGGCCAGCAATATTTTTTCGGCGATTTTGTGCAATTAGTCAGATTGATACACAGTCAATGTAAAGGAGTAAATGCGTAAAGGAAAAGGAGGGTGTGAAAATGTAGGGTTTGTGCTGTGATCGCAATCCTATGTGCACCACGCACCTCACTCGAGACTACTGACTGAGACAAACTGTGTATCTTTTGTTCTGTTGTAAGAGGAAAAGTGATCGCGGAGTTCTTGTTTTTTCTCTATGATATTTTGCATTTTAAAGTGGTTGTAGAATTTTATTATTATTACGTTTACTCTTGCTTGACCACATGACCAATATGAATGACCACAGGCGCTTTACCAGACTACCGGGTGCGCATTATACGTGATGGGCGAAAGAGTGGTAAAGTGGTAAGTGGCAAGTGAAGATGATAATGATAAACAGGTTGAAAAAAGTTAAACCAACTAATAGTATTTACTATAGCAAGAAATTTTAACACCTAACTAATTGCATGGTCATCCTCATCATCATAAATGGCAATTTACACATAATAGTTACTTTTTACAGGAAAAATGAACTTTTCCATTATTTTTCTTTCCATTTGGACAGCGATTTCCGTTCGTAACAACTTAATTCACACAACCACTTGGTGTGACAAGCATGCAGTACTTGAAATCATTGTGATAATTGTAATAATAACAATAATATCATAACAAGCACGTCACCGATAACGGTGTATTTTCGCACGTAGTCTTGTTTGCTCTATCATCCAACTACAATACTACTGATTTTATGCTGTCTGCAGTAATTCTTATGTATTTTCAGAAAACTTTGAAAGTGTCAAATACAGGTAGGAAGACATTTTCGTATGCACGTAGGTAGTATGTGAAGTAAGACGTCTTCGTAGAAAATAATGCTGACGTACTTCTCGTATGTTTCCATATTTTAAAGTTGAGGTACATTGCATTCTCTATTGCGATACGACGAGCATGTCTTTCACGGAGAGAGAAATTAAAAGTAAAAAGTTATTATGACACTTCCGACAGTAATGAACAGTTATTTCAACTGCACACGGAAACTTCAACTAGATATCATAATTTTGTATCCTTGGGCAACGTGAGGCTTGTCCGCAATCCAAATTGTTTATGGAGCCAATTAATTCGAAGTGATAGTAAATAGTAAATATTTTCCGGTGTACATATGCACATGTTGCACATATTGAGTGCAACATTGAATTGAATAGTAGAACCCAGAGAAAGGATGTCATTTTATGACACTTCATTTATATAAGTTCATTTCATTAGCACCTCACATGCAAAAAGAATCCCGCTTTATGTTATATAAAGTTGTCCATTGTCATCATCCATCACTCCATCACCATTATTGTTAATGATAATAATGTTGGATAAACTGTATCAAACAATGTTTCTGTCTATCCTACCCATTTACACTGTTTGTCTACGTCACAGACGAATGGAATTCTGTTCCTATTATGCCGTGTGCCGCACAACAGGACTTGTAATGAGTGCAGTGTTGATGGAATGACCTTCAAAGAATAAAGTAGGAATGAAGGAAATGACGTTGCTGGTATAGTAGGAAGGCATTGAACTTGAAAACAAAAATCCTCTTCTTTTGAGGTTAAGGGCATTCGGCCGCATCCCTTCAAGTGGTATGGCTACTACTACGTAATAAATACAAATATGCCTACTTGAAATGACGGTACGATGAGTGTGCATGTGTAAGGTGGGCCTTCAAGGGTCTACGTGAGAAGTAGGTATGCGTGACACAATGCTAACGATGCAGTGTCGAGAACTTTTCCTTGCCCGAGGTAAGGGATTATTAGTTGTAATGAGAGTAATAATGACGATGCTTGATGATGAGGAAGTATAACTGTGCACTAAAAGCATTGCCACGAAAAAGGCTTTTGAACACTTTTCAATGAGTGGATTCGTCTCATCAATCAGCTCTACAAATAATACAATTCATCGAATATAAGTGAATAGTCACAGTAGTTCATTATTATTTTCATGGCATGCATGTATACGACGATACGTATGGAGTAACTGTTATTCTCTTATGTTGCAATTGTAGTAACGGATTTTGTTGGTATTTGGAAATAAAAAGTAAAACTGTGTAGAGAGATTTTTAAAGAATGGTTTCTGCCGAGAATGTGGGTCCCTTGCGCATGCCCTAGTACAGATACAGAAATTACTTTTATTTTCACCCTACTCGTTTAGTGTTGCGGACGGCTGATATTGCCCTTGTTTGTAGATCGCAACGATCTCTTCCGTTTGGTCAAAAGATGTCAAGGTTCGCTCCGCATTCACCATTCTTACTGGAACACAAAAATATGTGTCAAAAGGAAAGTTTTAGCTGATGCAATGGGATAAGATATTACGTACGACGCTAAACGACCAAACAATAAGCTAAGCTTTGCATCTGTTCTGTTGATTTTGGTCTCAACATGATTCCCTGGTCTTGGTGAGGCACTCACCCACTCTTTCGGGAACGCGTTCTTGGCTGTCGGGATGAGAGTCTAGATATTATGTGAAGATCACTAAAGCAACCCCTCACCATTTCCGTTTTACGTCAACTAGGCCCCATTTCGCCACCAAAATTACAATTTGACAATTTTTTCAAAATGTTGTTGGTAGCAACCCATATGTTTAAATGGATTTTATATATTAGAAAAACCCAGCTGGTGGAAACATTTTAATTTCATTGGAATCCATTAAAAGCCGATTTTATATGCGCCTCACGTAGTAAAACTGACCATGATAGCCAGGTATTCATTATTATTAACGCTATCATCACCTCCATCAAATCCCAGAATACACTTACATCTTTCCAACTTTAAGCAAACTTTGTATGTTTTTCTTTTCGGCACTTCAGCAGTTACGTCATTAACATCATATTGCAAAGGAACTTATAAAAATATTACACTTTTTTGTCATTTGTTAAAGGCCATCTGTCAGGAAAGATGTGCGTTTTTTAAATGCTAATATTACACAACGCTAATTTTTCCATAACTTTGTGGCATTTTTCCACCATTAATTACGCAATACTCACAATGTAGAATTCTGTTAAAACGCATAACACTTTTTCTTCAAGCGAATACCTATTTTATACGCACTGCGAGATTTTATCTGCAGCAGCAGATACGGTTGATGCGTGTGTGTATCCTCCTTGTCATTAAAATTCATCAGTATAAAGGACAAAGACATGAGAGTGGAATGTAGTCGTAGTCATATAATAAGAACGCGCCTCTTAAAGGTACAAAAAAGTAAATAAATAGGCATTTGATTGCGTGGCATCTCAATCGACCTGGTACATGGTCACTCACTCGCTGCTTGGAAGATTGATTACTTTGCTTACAGCAGCGGTAATAATTTGGCACACGTCCATTATTAAAAATTGTCGTCGTGAAAAACATCAGACGTAAGTACAAACATTGTGCAACATGATTCATGACGCGTATTTATTAGATTTTTGATAGAAAGGAGCACCAACGAGTTTTTGTTTCCGATGAGGAAGGATGTAAGACAGAGGAAAAATTATTATTAGGCATAGCTAATCATGAAACTAGCTAGCATAATGTTCAATTACCGCGTATTAGATGACGTATTCGATAACTCACAACTTTAGAAGATGCTTTCGCAAATGTGGGGTAAGCAAGGACTAATAATTTAATGGAAATTAATGAGGAGTTGAGCATGGACACTGTGCAAGAACGTTTACCTAGATAGAACGCAGAATTACTTTGAATTGGAGGACAATAAAATCATCCAACACAATTTTTCCGTTTCCATCCTGATCTGATCTTGGAAGGCGCGTTAAGAATAAATCTAGAATCCAATAAATCATATAAAGTTATAGAGGACATTAGGCGTTCCAAATTCGTATGCGTGTTACCTATTGAAGTTCAAGAATTTGGTGCTTTACGTATATATGGACAACTCTGGTAAAATTAAAATGGTGATTTGTATAATTAACATGTAATTTCATTTATGTAGCAAAACCAAAAAATTTGCCACTTCGTAGATTCGTCTCTGAAATTTACTCAATTTGAAATTACACATGTGTAAATTGTAAAACTGCAGTTGGTTTACTAAGCCGTTTAAATTGTACGATGATGTCCTAAATGTTTTGGCACTGATGTGATGCTTAAACTCCTTAATTTGGTATTTGCAGGTAAATGACCACATATCTGTGCGTGGCTGTATATTGTATGTATTTAACCTATATCATTTCCTATATCCGATTTGTCTTCTGTCTTACCCGCGTACAGCAATTTATATTCATTGACCGAATTTTCTGGTTGACAGTAAAAATGAGCGCCTTCCCTACCTCCGCCTTTTTGTTTCAAGATGTTGACATACCGACAAAAATTATTATACCGTTGTTTCCTCAGCATTAAGTTATTTGTCGGTGAGGAATGTTTCCTTTAAGGGATAGTCAGTCTTGCCAGTCCATTTGAATTTCATGTGAGCTCATGAAGATATATCGGTCACGACGAACTCACTCCTCATCTCATTATCCGACTATACCTGTGATTGCTTCCTCGTGGCATGGTCCCGGCTCACTTACTTTTTTCCTACTATCCGAATAGACAAATGGACGAAAAATGCTTAAAAGTTTTAACTGAAATTACGAACAGGCGGTGCCGAAGGAGGCGTTCGGGGGTCTTTATTGCTAAGATTTGAGAAGCACTGCCACGTTTATAATTTTCATGTACTTTTGTTCACAGCGACCACCTAGAAACAGCGTAGTTGGAATACACGTAGTAGGTAGATGTAGACATATGGGTAATAACATGCTATGCATATGTCAACTTGTAATCCTTGAATCATTTTCGCCAAATGAAATTAGTAAAATAGCAAGACATACATACTCACAGACAGACACACAGCAAAGAAAACCTTCGTTTCTTTCAAGCGAACCGTACTGTCTTCCTTAAAAAGTCAACTAGGAAGAGAAGACGATGAGTCTGCTATTATTCTTCAAATTCTTATTCTCGTGCTTTAGTCGTTCGGAGGAGATGATCAATGTTATACCCATCATCGACCCATTTTGTCATAATTCTCATCATTAAACCAACAAACAACATTTGTTATTGTAAGCACAATAAAAAATCATTTAACTCTGTAATCATCCCGCATTGGATTTTGACGAAAGAATTGATCAACGCGTCTCAACAGACAGAGCAAACAATATTGTTCCACTTAATCCATTGAAAAAAACATAGAAAAGGAAGCAATCAAAGAGAGATGAAAATCAGTTTGCGGCATTGTTACGTACGTGTGTACACGCATTAAAATTATTTCATATTATAGCCGGAGGAGTAGTGGAGGGGTTCATCATAAACCAAAAGCGTAACCATGACTTTGAGATTTGAAACGTACAGTGATTTTTTCGTTTCACATTTCAAGTTTAAAATGAGGATGATCATGAACACTGCGCCAGCACCGCCATGTCATTCAGGCTCTTCACAACTTCAAAGAAACTACCTGCGAACTTGCATAACATAATAAAGGAATATTAACTAGGTCTTCTTAATACACTGCGTGCCTCTCTGTTTTGTTGACATTTCGGCGTTACAGTGATATTTTCTTGAGACGCCTGCGCGTATGTAAAACATCGTTAAACGCATAGCTTTATGGTTAAATTTTTCTCTCAAAAAATACAAAAATTGTAAACCACAAAGGCACGTCGAGATACACATTAAAACTGATTTTACTACAAAGTAAACGGACTGATGACTGATATCGGTTAGTAATGGTGTGGTGGTGTGATGAACATTATATCTGAACGAATAATAACTTTAAGTGAGTCGCTAATCCCGTTGTTGGAGACTATTTGCAGTTCACTTTATTTACTTTTTTGTTTGCTTAAAAAAAGTAAGCGTGTAGGCAGTAGGTAGGCGCACTACACACAGAAAAGTGGGGGTTCGTGTTTGCTCTAGAAAAAAATATTTAAAAAATATGGCATATTTTGCCCCAAAAATGCATGCGCATGAGATTTTAAGAATGCCAATCCGATATAAAATACTTTTTTCCATCAAGACCATTATGATCACAATTTTTCGTGAGCATTGCGTCGTGCAAAAGGTAAATCAATTTTGGAAGGCAAAAAAAAGGTTTTATAGATGTAAAGGTGTAAAAATGTATTTTGCTCATAAAGTAACTTTGTTCCTGCCCATATGCCTCCCTGTTGTGCCTGCAAAAGTGCACACAGCATATAAATTCGG
>JAHZNB010003682.1:0-10592 GCA_027744295.1 Callyntrura guangdongensis
AAATTTCAAACACTCCAAACTTGATTACATGCATTATTATCACTACTTCTATTTGTACGAAAGGCTGCATACTAAATGAGTTTTTGGGTGAAAAGCTTGCTTTCCAAAATTTTGTGTGTATAGTAGACCTTCCCTCGGCTTAGCCTAGAGTTGCACGTGTATAAGGGCTTTATAAAATGCCCTATACACATATTACACGGAATCGACCTTTTCTGCCGTTTGTATTCCTCTCCCTGAATTAGTAAACAAGGCATCTTTCATTCTCCAAGGATAATAATTGGAGCCACGTTAGTTACTCCTGACTTACTACAAGGAAAGACGGATCGAACAATTTGAGTAACATCCGTACATTTTTAAGTTTAAGAAAATTGGCGGAAAAATATAAATATGGACGGTGTTTGCTGGCGGCTAACATCCGTCAGTCAGCTTAAATTTGAGTTGTTATCTTACGGCAAACAAAACAGCAAACATTGTTAGACCCAATTCCTTTGATGATTCCTATTATTATTGTGGATTGGCTGGGGATATCCAAATTGTGATAACAAAGTTCTTTGCAGAACCTTAACAAGCAATGTTATGATGTGCTATGATGGCTTGTTTGGGTGTTTGCTCCTTTACGTAATTTCCCATTGATAAGCAATTATGTACAACGTCGCATCTTTAATGGGGTTTCCCGCTGGCAAGTCCGTGTTGCCCCCAAAAAAGCAACAACTTTTATAACAGTAGCAATACAACTTATGCAGCTAAAGTGCAATGAAGCCAGAGGTAATTTCAATAATCATGCTAATGGGACGCTTTGTTGTTGTCTCTCTAGAGAGATGATCATTACTGCCTTCCATATAGCCCATAACGAGCTGTGCTTTGCCCCGAAATGGTTCTATAACGAGAAAAGAAAGAAAAAGTGCACATTTTTTTATTAGTCTACTTAACAACTTTTACATTTCTTTTCTCTCCTTTCTCTCTCTCTTGTAAAGGAGGTTGTAGCCAAGTTGTGTGGCAAAAAATTTTGAAGTTGGACGAACAAGTGCAACCAAGTGACGTAAGGGTCTCTGGAAACTAGAAACACATTCTAATGTGCACTCTCTCTGCACACTTGACCGTAACACCCGTCATATAATGAAGATGAGTGGAGCCTTTCGTCGGAACTGAAACTCTGGTGGAAACAGTACATTGACTGGGTAATTTTGGTAGTCCATACAACCTCATAATTTCAGTTATTAACCGTTTATATTGGAGACTTTATGAATTCCGTCAACATTACAGTGACGTAATGACATGGGACGTGAACTCCACGTTATAAACACACACAAGAGCTACACTAAAGACATAAAGCTATGCATCATGTACAATGTTGTTGGTTTTATTACCTCGTGAGTGGTTGTATAGTTGTATAGTATGTATGTATTGTTGATAGGTACTTTCTCGGGGAACGGAAACAGCATTCATAGAACGTGTAATTACAATATTGTTATTATTCCGGCCAGGTTCACATTGTTCATTTTAATTTCCACCCGTTAGTCATAAAAAACTTTTCCTCTGTGTGTAAATGTCTGTACACTTATGCATGTATGACAAAGGAGTGGTTTTTATATAAAGGGAAACATGTAGATATATTTTTTAAGCCTTCCCAGAAAGTCGTCCAATCGTACCTGTTACGTTTAAGAGGGCAGTTTATATACTCGGAGGGTACGGGGTAATGTTTATGAGACGTTGGCTTGATTATGGGAGCTGGGTTAGTATTTTACATTACGTTACATCCTACATTAACTGGTGCGATATCACGTTCCTTTCTCTGGACTCCTGTCATGTGACACACAAACGTATACCCATATATATCCACCCGTGTATGTATATAATACACAGAAAGGAAACCACATGAATTTCCCTGGAATCTCTATTTCATTAAAAGCAAATCTGCGCGTTGAAAAATTCGCTGTTTTTTTTGCTGTTTCACCAACTCTAACACCTTTTCACGCATCGTCGTGAGTCGTGATACACGTAAGCTGTTTGCAGGGGCACACGCTACACACACTGAGAGAAAAAATCTTGGAAAGGAAAACAACAAAATTGTTAGCCACCATTATGTACCAGCTAACCTATCTGCACATCAACAGAATATTATGTAAACATGCTTAGTCGCCTTTCTCTCCAAATCCTGTCGGATATACTTTTTCGAAGTATAATGCGCAGCAGCAGGAATAGTACTAGTAGACCTCTCTCTCTCTCTCTCTCTCAATTTATTCCCATGAATCATCCCGGTGATACATGGCCCTTCAAATGCCAAAAAATGAAAGAAAAAACAATACATATTACAGCAGCCCACCACCATCCCCGTCATCGTTCTCGTCAGATACAGAAACGCCAGCAGAGAACGAGAGAAAAAAACAAAAGGATACTTTATGATTTTTCTTCGTCTTCGTCTGTTTTCCCAAGTAGAATACATATTTAAAAGGATGTTTGTTGCTACTGCTGTAGCTCAGCTCAAGTTTCTTTTTCTACTTTCCAAACTTTACTTAAAAATCACGTTCCCTTTCTGCGTGGCTTGTTTCTCTGGCTGTGTTCCTGTTCAGCACATTGCCACTCGAGTTTATATATGAAAGTAGGAAGGATCTGTGAAGTAAATAGAAAAACACGGTGTATATCATCAACATAAGGATCGTCATCATCATCATCAGCATCATCTCAGCAACATGATGATGGCAACGAAAAAAATATCAGAAACAGACGGAAAAAAGAAGATGATAGGGAAGAAGGATGCATTAGAAGGCACAAGTTGATGGTTACTGGTAATAGTGGTGTTGTTAGTGGCACGATCCAAACTGTTACCATATTGTTCTGAAGGAGTAGTGGGGGCGCGTCTTCATCATGAAATATGTTTAGTATCTTTTCAGATTTTCAAGTCAATCTCTTTCTTATTTCCTCCCTTTTTTCATAATATTTTCTCCTTTGAAAAACTTGCAAAGTGAAGTAAACCCCCTGGCAGCAGATACGTAAGCATAAGCATACATACATTTTTAAAAAATCTCCCAAAAAACCGTCTTGTGAAAGAGCCCATATAGCACATGGCATGCAAGTGGGGAAATTCTATTAAGCTATAAAACGTACTTTGGTGAATCTTAAGAAGCTGTGCACAGAAACTTTGCAAGACAATCGTCGTAAACATGGGATTTTTTTCTCGAAGAAACATCCATGTATAACTCTCGCCCAGAAAAAAAATTGCTTCACGGCTTGGTAAAAAATAAATAAAAACTGAACAAGAGGAAAGAAAAAAAGATCATTGTCTTTTCACTTTCATGAACCCTGTAATATTTTATCTATTCCTTTTGCCGTGTGCTTACAACAACTACTACTGCTGCTAGTCATCCCGAAAAAGCAGATATATAAGAATTACAAAAAAACGAAGTTTGGAGGAAATAAATAAAAACGAGCAATGTAACGTGTACGAATGTTGGTTCGTATATTTGTACGGTTAATATAAAATGCAGAATGGAATGCACACCGGGAAAGAAAGCCAGAGCAGCAGCAGCAGATGCAGTACATTACGTAATATGGATTACCCCTGATGACGATAAGCAATGCATGACATGTTCGCGTGGTAATGTGATAGTCTTATGAGAATATTGATGTAATAATAAAGACGTGCGTGTGTTGTAGAGAATTCTTGTTGAGTAGGTGCCGGTGCCGGGAAGAGAGTAAGTAAAAAAAACGTGGATATACATACATAAATATATGTAGATATATTGTATATCACATCGGACCACATAGTTGCACTGATGCATAAGTAGGAAATAAATGTAGTGTGGAAAACGGGAAAATCGGGAGCCAAGTGTCTGCTCTCTTTCTCCCCCTCCCCCTCGCTACCCCTAAAATGGAAGAAGGGGAAAAAAGGAAAGTAATTTTATAACAGGTCCAATACACACGAAACCGAAAACAGCGGTACAATATGCATAAAAGTCTCATCTCGGTAGAAAATACCGTAGCTCATGATGGTATATTCATTACATGTGTGTTATATAAACCGAGAGAGTGTGCCTGGCTAATGTCTACCCATACACGACACGTTCTCTCTTCTCTCTACCCGCCGCTTTTTTTCGCCATGTCTCAGCGTACCAAGGAAAAAAAACTTTGCCGATCACTCTGAATATACTCTGCCGCCTTGTTTATTGTTATTATTGTAATGCTGTAACTACATTATGTAACGATATTTTGTTTCGGTTTATAATAATTTTTATATACCCAAACAAACAGGACAACATATTGGCAGTATCGAGAGTGGTATAGTGTGTGCTGTCTTTTTTCTCTCTTAGAAGAGCAGATCAGATTGTGAAAAGGTTGTGTGTTTCTGGGGTTGTTGATGTGAGCAAAGAGAAAAACACTTGAATGGCACTTTCCACGGGATCTTTACTCAATAGTTTTGCTAGTTTATGGAACTACTGATGATGATGATGATCGCAAGGGTAAGTTGTAGGACGAGTGTTATGTGCTGTGTATATGATTACATTATTGATCTTTTGATCATCGTCGAAGGAAAAGGCAAACTGCAAACCTTGCAGTTAAGACGCACTGTTAGCTACTGCTGAGCAGTATCAGAATAATAGGGTTTGCTGGTATAGGTTCTCGGGCAATCTACTACGGTAATTTTCATTATCTTATGCATTTATTCATAATTGACTAAGGCGTCGTCGATATATTGGCAGGCGTTAGAAGCAACGCGGCTGGTATGTCGAAAACGTGTAGAAATCAAAATTGTGTAGCAGAGGAAAATCAGATGTGTTTTATGTGTATATATCTGTGAACACATAAGGTACTTTTTGGTAGTTTTTTTGGGATAAAACATTCATGTCGGCATTAATAATAAGCTTTCTCTTTTCATGCATTCAAATGCGCGCCTAAAAATGAGGGAGTTGGGCAAGTATAAAAAATTAATAGGTAGTAGTGTGCGGGAAGATTGCTGAATTATGTATGTCGGGGTAGATAGCTCTGTATCCAGCACGGGCTTGACATTTACCATTTGCCAGGGAGAGAGAGAGAGGAAAGTGGGTTTACAAAAATAGCAGGGCTTCACATAATGCAGCGATATTGATACCTCTCGCTTTCTCCTCAGGAAAATGAGTGCTTCTTTCACCATTAACAGAAAACACAGGAAGTTTCGCTTTGCGCTGTGTTGCTCCCGCGCGCGTACTTGTTTTTCTCCTCAGAGTGTCGGAGTTAATGATAGAAACAAGTCGCGCCATTGAAGGAAGATTTACTGTAAATTAGACGCTCTTCGCTGGAAGGAGAACGCATGTGTAGCAGAGGGCGACGAGGAGGAGGAGGAAGACGTTAAAAACGAAGGTTCTTACAGTCAGTAGGTACAGGTCATATCCCAAACTGATGTAGGTAATCCGATTATTATTATTATTGGTACTGTTGCACAGTTACAAAATCTGAGTAAAAGGCTGGGAATTAGGAGCGGAACCGTTATGGTGTACGAACTAACGACATAAAATCTGTATTACCATCACTAAATACACCCTGAGTAGTGACAAAAGTAGGTTTGCATTGCTCACGTATGCTCACTCATTTTCTGTCCAACAACATGTTTAGTGGTACTACTGGTACAACTACTTTGTTTTTTATCTCTAAATATATATATATGTTTCAATTAGATGGGTAGATCGTGTAAAACTTCCATCTCACAGTTGTTTTCTTCAGTCGGTATATTTTGTGCTCAGAATATACAAAATTCCTTTTCAAGGCTCAACTTTCTTTCTCTATCTCGAGTTGTTGCTACAACTTACTTGTTTGAGTGCTTCTTCGGAATAGCAATAAAAGGAGCAGATATTTTTTCCTAATTCGAGAGCATGCTTGAATGACTTTTAGTAGCATTTTTGGAAAAAGACGAAAGAGAAAAACAAGTTTACTATTCAAACTTTTCCAATGGTTATGTATGCATGCACTACTAGAACCCTTAGTACCTGTGCAGCCAATATTCTCCCAAAAAATATAAAAATGCTCTTTCGTCGGTTCGTTCTGCACGGTATAATATTCTGTATTTGCAAAAGAAAAGTACGCCACAACATACTACACAATTCATACAAACATGTTTTTGCACACAGCCAACAGCAAAAGTAGTAACGAGCACAGGAGGACGAAAAGTGAATCGGAAATTTGATGTGTGTGTGTGTGTCTGTATTCATGTTACTGACGGCTGAAAGGATGTTTGTCAAGAAGGAAGAAAAAAGTAGGCTGTGAGAAGAGGGACGAAAGTACGAACGCTCGCATAACACACTACTTTACTTGTACTTCACTGGAAACAGCTCAGCATGCACACATTGAGGGATACCAACATGCTCTTTTTTCTCTCCGGAAAAAAAGTTTTTTTTGCGTAGCTGGATGTGAGCATATATCAAATATCTACTTTTTTGTATCAGCCCTCTTGTTGTAGAAGCTAGCGAGCAATGCTCTCTGGACGAGCACAAAAACATTTACACCATCAAGAAAAAAATAAGTTAGCAGCACGACATGGACGAACGGATGCACGAACTCGTACAACCAGGAGAAGGTTATAGAAAAAATAGGAGGTAATTGTGAGAAAGCATCCTGACAACATTCCTGGGAAAAATATAAATAAATACGCAAAATGGAATCGTGCAAACTACCTGCTTTGCTTATTACGCACTGTGAATGGTTGGATGGATGAATGAAGGCAGGGAAGTGTTCAATGCTAAACTTGACTTTTAGAAGGAGAGCCAGTCATTCACCAGATGTATGCTAAAAAACTTTCTTTTGCAAAAGGAAAGGTATATGAAGGCGAGCTGTGAATAAACTGTGAGATGGATGTGTTATATAGAGGAGTACACTATAAGCGCTTATGTGACACCTTTATCCACTCCGTTTATGTACGATGTTCGTTATAAGTTACATATATGTATGTACACACATTTTCCTTTGCCATTTACATAAAAGCACACAAAATCAAAACAAAAAGTAAAAAAAGCGAGAAAACTTTTGCATGTTTGGCTTGATGAATCCAGCATATCTTATCGTACGATAAGGTGTGTGGAACGTAAAAGCATGCTATTTGCGCTCTCCTTTTTTTCGCCAGAGCAATCTACTTGGTGCGGTTTTGAATAAATGGAACTCGTTCCCGTATTTTCCCCAGCAGTACATTAAAAGGTTTTGTTGAGACGTGTATCACTTAGGTTGGTAGTGATGATGGTAGTGACGATGATGAGGCACCTACTCAACCTTACAAATATTAGGAAAATGTAATAACGACAAAAACGCCAGAAAGGAAATTAGAACTGGCGTACTCACTCACTCTGCATCTCTTTGAGAGAAACTTGCTACTCATCTTGCTTTTCTCTCTCGTGTTGGTGGAAATGGAGGGTAACTATAAAATGTGCGTTTCTTGTTTCCCTTTTCACTCTACACAATTTAAAAGGCTTGTTCAGCAATAATGGATCATCGTACTCACTCACTCACATACACACTCTGTTTATACCAGAAGAGGCAGTTTAATGAGATAACGAGGTTCAAATCTATTTCCTTACTGAAAGAAACGAGAACCCATCTCATGGAATACTACATATTTTCTCTAATAGAAAGAGAGGCACACAGTCTCAGTGTACACTTGGATTATTACAAGTTGGTGATAATGGAGCGCTCGTGGGGCTTCAATTTTTTTCTCGGATTCTCTCACAAGTATTTTAGAAATGCCAGGTTTTAACCCTCTCTCTCTCTCAACCAAGTTACCTAAAACACGCGTCCATACATACCTAGGCACGGGTACGTTTCATATCGTAAGTAGACATTAACATGCCCAGGAGTAGTAATGAGCCCCTCGTTGTTCCGTGTTCCGTGTCTTACGATTTATATATATTCATTCACACACACACAAACCCCTTCCATCCAAAGAAGCAGTCAAGCAGTCCAATCTTGTAAAGTCCAAACTGCACAAATTTTTTTCTCCCCTATACACGCCAGTATTTCATAAAAAATCGTAAGCAAGGTAGTAGTAGAAGTGGAATAGTAGAATCTAGAAAAAATAGCGGAACCTACTAACCATTCGTTCGTTCGTTCATACACATCGTCGTAGTTTCACAGCGGTAATATGCCTGCTGGCTCTGGGGCCGTGTGTTTTTTTTGTTGCGGGTGCTCTGGTGGTGGTGCCAACATGCCTAATGATATTGTACCTGCAATGCCATGATTATTATTATGTAAGTTTATCTTGCCGTTGGTTGCATTGCATTACAGCTTGCATATACTCTCCGCATAGTCTCATTATTACGTTTGTATTGGTAAAGTGAAGTATATACAGGATTTTTGGCTACAAACTCACTTCTTCTGTATTGCCACTCCAACAACACAAGTTCACTTACAAGTCTTACTACTCCAACTACTACTTGGCTGCGTTGGTGTGATAATAATGAGAAAAAGGAGCAAGTCATAATATCTCACTGGTCTTGTTGGTATCCCAGCGCTCTTGAAGCCTTCATACCATGCCATCATCATCATACCAGCATGAGAAGACGACGTCTGTTTAATAATTTTACTTGTTTTTTCCTACGTACTCACACAACGGCTATGCACACTTCTTCTTATTACCTTGTAGTTGTGCAGTAGTGGCAGAAAAGAGGCAAGAGAGCCTGCTTGTATGATGGGGATGTTAATGACGACAATGACGAAAGAGAAGAGAGGGTTCTTAACGAAATCCGATGACTACACGTTTATGTGTGTGTACATGGAGTACACGGACACACACTGACGAGGAGAGAGAGAGAGATAAATATCTGAAAGCTCGACGAAGACTTTAATATGCCATCACAGTAATAAGCAGTGAATAATGAAAGGTTTCATTCCTTTCCACATGTAGTTGATGTGTGTAGATATGCGTTGTTGTTTTGTGAGTGCACTCAACAGATACATATTGCATACACACTGCTTTACTAGTGCTTACTCGTGTGCTATTAGTAGCCGTGTGTGTGAGTGTGAGTATGTAGTGAGAAATGTAGCAAAGAGAGATGGAAGTTTCAAGGGAAAATGTAACATTGCATGTAATGAAATGCAAACTTCTCAAATGATAGTTTCATTTTAGTGTTGGTTCGTAGTACTTGTTGTTTCAGTAGGTTTTGTGTGTTGGTTTTGCAATCTTTGCTGCTACTGTGTGCAGCAGTCGAGGGCTTTAAAAATGTGGGTATTTTTGGTGGTGTGTTTGTGTGTGAAGTGAGTCATATAAAAAGAAAAATTTAAATAATTCATAAGGAATTTTGTAAATTGCCATTGCATAAAAAAGGCTCAGGTGTTTGAGTAGTTTGGAAACGATCATGTTTGTGCAAGTTGCCGTCTTAAGGCGGGCGGAAAATTGGAAGTGGGGCCAGTACAGGAATTTGTGAATGTTGTTGTTTGTTTGTGTGTACTTACCTTAAGTTGCCAAGAAAAATGCCAAAATTTGGAATATTTTGTTATAAACCTCGTCGTCTGTACCAGTGGTCGTGGTAAACGGTCAATTGTTAGTATAAAAATAAAACAACCTTCTTTACTTTGCAACATGGTCAAGTAATTGACATTTTTGTTGGAAGAGTAAATAGATAAAAAACAAACAAACTTGAGACCATTTTCATATGCATGTGACTACCTGTTCCTGATTTTGTGGAAATAGCGTGCGCTGTTGTAACACAGGAAAGCTGTGTGTTTGTTACCCGGGCTGTGGAAAGAATACATTAGGCTTGTGAAGATCTCAATTTCCATCTTTTATGAGATTCTGAGTACATGTGTGCCTTATTTGTTTTGAAAAGTCGCTACCATATCACAAACTTGTGGGAAAGTTTTTTAAATGGTCAAAGTGAATGCAAATATTTATCGAGGTGGATCCCAACCATTTTCTACTGACATCTACGTATTCCTCTCATTTTACCCTTTTGAGCTTGAAGAATGGCACGGTTGGTGGAAATAATGGGAAATTAACGAAAATGAAGGAAAATTTATGACACTATAAATATACGAGTGTGTTATCCGTTTTAACGAGTGCGTAGATATCAGTGTAAATAAGTAAATAAATATCAGATTAAGCGAATAGATATATATTTACCGTGGTGGTATGTGTGTGTGTATTTATCCTACTTGTGTGTAAATGATTCACTCAACAGGAAATAAATAAATAAGTGGAAATCGGGAAATTAATGGAATAAACGATAAGAGTTGGCACCCGACCGAGTTCACAAATAACTCGTCGTAAGTTTCCCATTTGAAATATAAACGTATACACACAATATTGTAATATCTAGTTTTTCCCTAATTAACTGTGTACACTTTAATTGCCACTGGCAAAGGCAAATAGTTGCAAATGTATATTACAATGTCAGCTCAACCACTGCTTGATTTGTTATTCGTTATACGCTATTTAACCACGTTTCCCGTTGAGTAACGTGTTTTTGTGCACATTTTACGAATGGTCGACACATATACACACATATCCACTCTCATTATGCGTTTTTTTCTACATGCTCTTGTTGGAAACCAGTAACATTTAACATTTAGAACATTGATGGATGATAGATTTTTCTGGGCTTTCGTGTACTTGAGAGAGTGTATATGTTTAAGGGGCGTAT
>JAHZNB010003683.1:0-11953 GCA_027744295.1 Callyntrura guangdongensis
TACATGGTAACGGCGTTAATACCACCTTGTCATCCAGCAAATACATTTAAGAAACAATTATTGCAAAATATGTCACATAGTTCGGAGAGCTTATTTGTGGTCACGCTTTTGAGAAAAAAACGTTTTGATAATCAGCACATTACTTATAGCATTCAAATTAATCATTATCATTTTCCTAAATAATATATCTTGATTAATAATATTTTTACACGAAAAAAATGTGAAATGTCATTCATAACATAACTAAAAACGAACAAAACATTTCCCCTCTATGATGCCTAATACTATCTTACACTAGACTGGTATTCCAGTGTAAAACGGTAGCCAGTCTGTATACCGAAAGATCTTTTTTAAATGTGGCACTAAAATGTGGAAAATTTGAGTTTTTCAACTATCTCGAAAAAAATATTACTTAGCATAGCACCTGAAATGTGCCAGAAAAATGCTGAGTTATAATTTAGAAAAGCGCACTTTGTGTTCGGTCAAATTTTTATGGCAATAAGCTTTCGATCAGTTCGTGTATTTGCCATTGTTATCGTTTAATAGTTATACTTTATCATCTTACCAAACTGCTGGAAGAGCATCACGAAGACCATTATGATAACTGGCAATGCCACAGGACGGGTTAGTAATCCTCGTTTTTCAGTATAATTCAGTTCTTTCACCGAAGTGTTAGCAGGGTACAGCTAGCAAAATTTCATAAAACGATACATGATCATCGCACTGTTTCGAAATAGGGAAAGTAGTATCTATCATACACCATATATAAGTTCATGCAAAACAATTTATACATACACCACACCTAACCCGTAAATAAAAGTAAAGCTCTTACACGCAATAGCTTCTCTTGAGCAACCTCAACGGACTTGGCTCCGGATAGCCACTTGTAGACAGGAGCAGCTTTATCCATTTTATTTTTTAATATTAAAAACTTAGGAGTTTCCGGGATAATTAAAGTTCCCACTAAAAGACATATTGGACTAATGCCACAGAACGCAGTCAACAGATCCCAATCACATAAGGTTCCGATTACGAAGCTATTTTTTTAAAAAATGAGTCATGATAAAGATGAAAAGGAGTATAGCTAGTCCATTTTTGTTAATCCTACAGTTATCAAGTCTTCATGCTTTGAACTTAAACTTACGTATATAACATTCCTGAAACAAGCATCAGTGGCATTGCAGATCCAAGAACGCCACTCATCACATCACTAGAGATTTCTTTGATGTACGTTGGAATAATTACAAGATAGCTTCCAGCACAAATACCTAGGGAAAATATTCGACTTGCATATTCAATCATGACAGTATATAAGGTTCTGCCAATGTCACTTTTAACCTGTCACTAGTCGTCCTATGTAAAGTAAGAAGAATCCATCAGGAGCGAAAAAGCGCGCAGAGAACATTATGATCCAGCCCACGACAAAAGGAAAAGCGAATATGGTTATCGCCGCCTTTCTTCCCAAGTAGTCCATTGTAACGCCAGCCAGCGGACCACCCAAGAACGCACCCACCTTGAGTAACATGGTTAAAATATTATAATAAAATAAACGAGAACATTTACATTCGTGGAATGCCAATTGTCAATTTACAATAGCCAACGATGTCACCCATGAAATCATTTCATCTGAAACTGCACCAAAATTGGATGTTTTTATGCTGCTACTTGCCACGGCAGACCTGAGAGATAATTATTTGTACAAGCAGTGTTTAGAGTTGTACTAAGAAAAAAATGAAAATTGAAATAATCCAAATTACCATCCGAACACCGTTCCGGTACCGAAGCTTCCAAGAGTAACTAAGTTCACATACATGTACTTTTATTACATTTTTATTAAAATACATAGGCATCTTTGAGAGAAACCATGTTTAATAACATAAACTAACTCACCTATGGCTGTTGCAACGATTTGATTTCTGCATTCTTTTAAATTTCGAAAAGAATGCTCTTTTGTACTGCCTTCGGTGGAAATAAATTCTAAATCCATGTGCGCTTTAATCTGGACGATGCTCCACGAGTGTTAATACGATAGATAAAATGTTACATTTCTGATAGAAAAATAAGTGATCTCTCTTAAGAACTCTAAAAACATAATTCTTTCTAATCTAAAGAAACTTTGCGAGAAAATTGCGATGAATGCCAGTTGGAGTGGTGCTATACTTGCCGAGTAACGGATCTTTGATGAATTGCAAATTGTTGTAAATATAAAGAGAGAAAGGTATAATGATGTCGTGCTAAAAAAGCCTAATATATTGTATTCAAGCACGAATGTTATTCTGTAGTCCTTGAAAATCCTGTGCAAGACCACTTAGAAAAGTGTTACACTAGCACATCCGCCGAGCTCTTCCGAGGTTCGAGCTAGATTTAGCACAAGAACATAATCTGTGTGCATATATTATTCGCATATCTCGTGTATAGAGGTGGAAAGATAGCGCGCTTTAGGTATATGATAGTTATGGTGCAATTCTCAAGTTTCAGACAAATCCTTATACCATTATTACCCTAGACCATACCGAAACTACTTTATACCAGGCTTGTACCAATTTACTATACTTATGTACTTAGATATGAATGCTAACACATGCAACATCTCTGCACAACTGTTTTGCACACGATTGTAAATTGTACAGCAAGGTTTGCGAAAACAAATGAAGTTGAATATAATTTTTACTTCTTTTATTCATTCTGAGTGGTTATAAAACATTTGACATGAAATTACACCAATTTAAGCTGTCGACATTTCATCTAAACTACAAAAACGTAGTTGTACAGCTACATGCCTATATATCTAACTAGTAAAGTAAGTAATACACACAAGTAAACATTGACATCGACCCCCGAATTAGTAGACTACCGAACGACAATTTTTTGATACCCTATGAAGTACAAAAATATTAATCAGCAAGGCTCATAAATACTGGCTTTGACATAAAATATAAAATAAAAATCAACCTTCTCTTGGTGCAGACATAAGATTTCCAGCCACAAGTTTTGGCCATTGACCAATGCCACCAATATTTATGAATCCAACAGCAAGATCTTCACAAACGAGTAACGCAGCAATTGTCTGAATAGTGTCGTCATCAGTCTAAACAATATTCAAAAAATATTATGAGAACAAATTTAAACGTTTTGTATTGCAATGTGGAGAGCAATAATCTTGTCTTTATACATACTGAATCGAAGGAGCTCGATGGCGATTCAAGGCGTTTAAAAACAAGATCTTTGATTCTTTGACGAAGAAATATCAACATATCAACAGTATCTTTCGTTCCTTCTAATGTTATCCACTGATTTATCTTGATTTTCGCAGAATCAACCATAAGCTGTTGAACGTCTGACGTACCATCTGTTGAGCGAAATGAAACAAAGGAACTTTAGGTTTAAGTATTTAAGAAACATCAAACAGTAATCTAAAAAATCAAAATACGCATACGATTATCCTCCACAGAGGTAAAGCTTCCAGCAAACAATGCGACAGCAGGAGTGCCAACACAAGTACAACCCTTGACAAGATTTGTTGGCCCTTGCTGAGTCATCTCATCAAAAACGATCCAATCAGTGATAAGATCTGTAACTGAATTTTTCTTTTTCGTAACCGTAGTTGACGGGTGGAAGGAAACCCTGCTGTTAAAACTGTAATAACACAGCAAAGTATATGTAATACACAAACGCGTTTAGAAACAGTGATAATATAAAACTTATTTTGTTAACTATATAAGGTTACCTGTTGTACAAAACATTCTTGGCACGATCAACTCCACAAATATTTGGATATAGTGAAGCCACCAAAACCCCTTTCACAAGAGCCCAGTTATTAGAATTCGTATTCAATTCTTTCAAATCTCCTTTGCCTTTTGTCTTGACAAAACCACTTGCCCTCAACTGAGCAAGAAGCTGAGATCGAATGGCATAAACCATTTCAAATGTAGTCGCTGACAGATAATTATCCCTACAAAATCGACGTTCCGTACCTTCGCAAAATAGTTTCGACTTCTCCCAATCCTGTAACATAAATATTTGTCAGGAAATGCTAATCAGTATGCTAATATACAAAATTTCAAATTTGACTTACTTGAAACGCTTTCAGATACGCCATGTGGTCACTATAAGAGTCACGAGCAAACTGAGCCTTACGCTCTTGCGCTTTTTGTTTGTCACGAGGGTCACTTGGCAGCTGGAACGGATCTCTGAAATTGGAGTTTAATTGTATAAATAATATTGCATAAGGGTTTGTGGGTGTGATAACGTACTGATATTATTACTACTGTCACAAAACTTTACCTGTAAGATATTACGGCTACAAGAGTTAAAATAGGATCTAAACATCGAAATACAATGGCATAGATTAAAGCCTTGCCGAGAAACGGTTCCAATGGAAAGTCCAGCAAATGCTTTCCTAGCTTTGTCAATTGTTCATTTTCATCTAACGCTCCCATTACAGTTAACAGTTCCACAGATTTCTTAACAGCAATTGGAGCCGGCGGTTCAGGAATTCTGGTAAAAAAGCGCTCAATTTTTACATCTGATCTCATAAACGACCTTGCATGTAGACAAAGCTCCTGCAATGAAGTTCGAACTATTTCCGGAATAGGGAACTCTGACATGGATTCATATCGGGCAGATGATAAAACGATTTTTCTCATTCCCCTCGGCGGTTTTTCAAACGCAAGCTTCTGATCACCAGTCTGAATATTCGAATGCAACATGAAAATGGTAAACGTTCCATGTCGGAATCCCAACTGTGTATCCGTTAAAATCAAGTGCTTCAAAGTAACGATTTCATCATAGCCAGGAAGGAACACAAGTATAGCGTTTGTAGAGTTGGCATTGGTATGAATTTGATGAAGCATTTTTAATATAAGCATTAAATCAACACGCTCCTCATCGATTGATCTTAAATAGCTGGTCAGTCGCTGAGACTTGTGAGAGTCCATTGATCGAGCAGTCATAGCTGGCATTAGCTTTGTTTTGTATTGATGTTCCAGTAAGAGTTTTAAAACTTCATGCTGACGATGATCCGAAGCCCAATCTATCACAGAAAATTCACAGTCGTCAATTTTCGACTTGATATTTAGATCAGCACCAAAGCTGAGAAGCATCGTCACGTAGTCTTTCAATCCTCGAACTGCAGCAGCCATAAGCATTGTAACGCCAACTACACTGTGCTGATAATCTACAGATACTTCCTGACTATCCACCATATGCAAAAAATCGACCATCGCTGACTCCTCGCCATCTGTCCACACCTGCTGTATCATGTCATCAACAAGTGGCAATGGGCAAATTTCCGATCTATCTTCACTGTCAGCGGTAGTTACAAAAGAACTGCTTCGTCCAACGTTGGTATTTGAAAGTTTTTCCACCAATCTGGTGTAAACGTCTGCCTGCTTGTTCTGCGTCTTTGTACATTTCATCTCGTAATTTTCATACCGTAACATGTCTAATACATCTTCGAGATAATAAACTTCTACAGGATGCAGTCTTCCTTCAACTTGTATTATTGGGCTTTCATTTACTCCTCCAAAATATGAAGAGAAAAGCTCATTATTTAGATCGGCTCCCATAATAATCAGACGTAGATCAGAAAAGATTACTAAAATATCTCGTAGGTAGGCTAAAAGAAAATCAGTCTGCCTATCTCTCTCGTGAATTTCATCAATGATAATATGAGTTGTATTCTTAAGAACTTTGTAATCTGTGAAAGCAAAGTAGAAAACACGAAAACAAATTAAAGTCAATCAAACCGTCGTGACGAGTTAGATTATCTGAATTTACCCGGTGCTGATAACGAACGAAGCAGAACACCACTTGTACAGTAGGTAAGAAGAGTTTCAGTGGGTGAAGTACAGCCTTCCAAGCGAATCTGATACCCAATACATTGACCAAGTCGCTCCCCACGTTCTGTAGCGACACGATCACTTACTGAAACAGCTGCAATTCTCCTTGGAACAGTGCATATGATACGTACTTTTTGTGATTTTGCAGTAGCATTGTCCAAAATGAACTGACCTACCTATAAATTAAATTTCGTTGTGACAAAATTTCACAAATCGTTTTCAAAAGCAAATATTTGATTTATACCTGTGTCGTTTTTCCACAACCAGTACTTCCTGTAGAGGATTAATGATTAATAAAATCAAATGCCCAACAAGTTATAACTTTAATAATGACAAGTATGAAAACCCACCATACCTTTGATAAATATGACTCGATGTTTCTCAAGAATATCAATAATTTGACCCTGGTGTTCCCAAATTGGTAGGCGCCGTCGATAGTCTAGAAACGCGTTCGATTTCTTTTGTTTGGGAACCTTAGGGTAGGGTCCAATAGATAGACGAGATGCAACTATTCGCCTTGCCGCTGCAAGGGTCGAATCTGTAAATGAAATAGTTTTTACCAAAGTGATTCTTAAAAGAGTACCGGAAATAATGATAATAACCAACAATTTTGCGAATATTGCAAAACTCTCTGAAATTAATGAATTATTTTTAATACTGTAATGTAAATACTGCATCACAATACCTGTTTTTGGGAACGGTGTATCCATCCCCTCCGGAGCTTCAGCAAGAGATTGTTGAAAGGCATTTAATAAATTTGATACCCCCTGCATGGAGACTGTAGTAAGTGCCACCAATTTTGCTTCCGTTGACGTGTTTTCCAAAGCTCTTCGAAGAGTGAGACGACGTTCGCTTCCGGATCTATCAAATAATAAAAGCATAAGATTAGACTAGAATACTATAAGACTAGAAAGAATACCATTAGCAAGAAGTAAAACTAAAACAATAATGGGAATGTCAGAAAGAGAATGTAGAACAGTTACCCTGAACTGAAAGACTGTAAACCATTTTTAGCAGCTTGAAAATGAACGTAAGCGCGTTCAATATTTGTGAGTTGATTTGGTAAAGTGACATCTATCAAGATAAATACAATATACAATATAAATCAGAATAATAACTTTTAAAATTGCATAAAACTCAAATTCAAGCACATACACAAATAATTGACTGTTAAGAAACAGAAATAACTTGTGAATAAAACGCACGTACCCTTTAGTTCTGGATGCATTACAAAGTCACGTATCATTTGATCCAGCCGAATTTTACTTTGCTCCTCCACTTTTCCAACGATGTTCTTCAAACGCTTAATATCGTTGTCCGTTTTAGCTGCCATCTTGTTGAAGGTTGAAAGTAAGGCTTCTTGATTAGTTTTCGTATCGTCAATCACAAGTTCGCACGTTACAACGTGAACTTTCACTTTTTTATTCAGTACATGACGCCAACACCACACCACATTTATAGTTATAATTTCGACTTTCGACTAATCGACTAGAACCAGAATAGCATTGGAGAGTAGAACTATTTATCACAAGGGAAGAGATAAGTTACTCCATTGCATCCAACATTTCTCTACCAACTAAACTTCCATTGATACTACAATCACAACAACCACCGACGTATGTAGGAAGTACTAATTCCAAGATTTCATACACCACACCATTGAACATAAAAATATTCTGTTACAAATAATTTTAACCATTGGTTTCTTTCTTCTATTAATTTTTGAGTGATCATGCTTTTCATAAAAACGAAAGTTAAAGATACCGAAAACATTCAACGGGCAAAACATTAATTCTGCGTTCATTTTACGTTATGTAATAACAGCCATATACGTTGATGCTTTTGAGGTATCGTTCGTTCATACACGTCACTGACGTCACAATCGAATAGTGCATTTAAATCTTTATTGCATAATGTTGCGTGAGCGTCAGCAATTCGAGTTTGCATCTTCTATTAATTTTTGAGTGATCATGCTTTTCATAAAAACGAAAGTTAAAGATACCGAAAACATTCAGCGGGCAAAACATTAATTCTGCGTTCATTTTACGTTATGTAGTAATAACAGCCATAAACGTTGATGCTTTTGAGGTGTATGTAGTTCGTTCATACACGTCACTGACGTCACAATCGAATAGTGCATTTAAATCTTTATTGCATAATGTTGCGTGAGCGTCAGCAATTCGAGTTTGCTGTACACTTTTTCCAATTCCAGCAAGTCAACAGTTCTAAAAAAAGTGAAAAAGAGATATCATGACCAAATATTGAAAAGTCAGTAAATCAATTTTCACGTATATTTTTGAGCCTTCGATGTAGTTCAATGCACCCATTCCTATTTCAATACATTTTTGTCATTTCCTTTGTCCATGCAATATTTTTTTCTTTTGGATTTTTTAATTTCAAACTCCAAGTGTGTTGAACAGGCTTGGCCCACCAACCTGTGCAATTTGCAACTGATGCAAAGTGCAAAGCTATATTTAAAATAAGATACATGGGACTGCATAGCTCTTCACTCATTTGCATATTCATTTTATTTGCGTCGAATTAAGTACATATACGATTAACCTGCTTGTTCAGTCAGAGAGGTTGGCTGCACGCACACTTCTGCTAATTCTGCTTCATTCATCAATCAACGGATAATGAACCACATAAAAACTTTTGAGATTTCTTCGTGAAACTTACATAATATTTTTTTTTAAATCCTTCTTGACAAACTCTCCGGTAAGATTCAAATGAACAGTGTTCAAAACTAAACCACGACAATAATAGTCAGGCAATAATGACCAAATTGACAAAAAATTTCACTCAGCAGCAAACAGTTGAAATATACACTGACGCGACATGCCTTTCAGTTCTTTTACGGACAATGGCAAATAGTCAGTGAGTTGTTTTAAAGAAAGAATTGGAACTAATGGTACCAAAAATAACTAATGTAGATGAAAAATGCTTGTCAATGACAAGATGTCATAAGTCATATTCATAAAAGCAAGAGTCAAGTGAGTAGGAGATTTCTTCTGCAATTACATAAATCCCATTCAGCCTTATGCTTGCGTGCAACTTGGTCACTTGGCTCATTTTCCCTGTGCACTATGCAGTTGGTTAGGTAGGACTAGGACTAAGACTAAGACCTAAGTTACTGATACATTATACATTACAAAAAGCACAAGCACACATCATCGCACAGGTGTTTTTATGTATGTTACAATATTGTTTCTGTCTGCATGTTTGCAGAAGTGCAGAATCTGTCCGAGCAGGCGAGCATTGTTCACGGAACACGGCAGGTGGGAAAACAAAAATTTGACGGTTTGACTTGACTTGTTTCGTCAAGTTTTTGTTTTTCCACTTGCAGTGTTCAGTGAGGCAGCCGCTACACATGTTACCAGGCCGCAGAGGTGGAACACTATGATGGTTCCACGGCGGAACATTTTACGTGTTCTGTGAAGCAGACGTTGCGTTAGCCGTTAAACAAGATAACTTTTGAACGCAAACAAATTTTAAAATTCTGTTTTCACCAATCGATAGTTATGCTCAACAGTTCTTAAGAGTTCGAAGATGGGGATTTTTTGCCAACCCCCTGGGGTCAGTGGGGGTCACAATTTTTTTCAAACAGCAACCATAGCTGGTATACAACTTGGTATTATACAGATACATAATGAATAATTAATTACGTTTTATAAAGTTTAACCCCAAAGGGTTGAGCCATTTGCCCTCAGTGCCGTCAAATTTTTATAATCATCATCATCACCAGGGGAAGTCGTTTTAATGCAGCTGAAATCCAACGCCAAGGCCAACTCAAAAAAAAGAAGTTTTTCCAAATTTCGGGGGCGCTTCGACACGTACCTTCTCTGACCCGATAGGGTTGGACCGGGTCGGGTTAAAGAAATTTTTTAATTTATCGGGTCGGGTTGAAGAAAATTTTAAATTTATCAGGTAGGATCGGGTCGGGTCATTGAAATTGCCGACCCGTTTCACCTCTACTGACTGATACAGCCGTTCCGCGAGCAATGCTCGCCTGCTCGGACAGATTCTGCAGCATTGCAACACAATACACACGCAGTATACTGTATACTGTAAACATACGACGTAAACAAGTAGTAGAAAGTTTCCATTCAAACAACGAAGAAGCGGTTCAAGAACAACAACGACCGTTGTTTTGTTCATATGATATTCCACAATATCCAAAGAATTCGAGAATCAAAATCAAGAATCATGTGTCACATAGTCACATCATCATCATCAGCAGACAACACAAACAAGTGCAATTTGTTTTTGTTGATTTCGGATATTTAATCGCATTGCCATTGAGTCTTTGTGCCGTTTATCACGAAGATTAACCACAATTAGCTGTCAAGACGTGTCAAATTTATTTAATTTTTATTTAAATTAATTTACTATTTACAAGTTATATAGGTGTATTGGCCTTTACTATTAAGCACCTAGAACCCAGCACAATTTTAGTTCGAGGTTTTGCTCCATGAAATATTGGGTTGGTTGCAGTTGACTGTTTTGTCGGCTCCATTTCGACATTTCTTGACCCTTTCCCATTTCTTGAGCATTTCGTCAAGATGTCCAATCCAAACGCAGTACATACAAATATTATTACATGTATTGTATTAGAAATAATATTAATTGAGAATAGTTAACAAAACTATAATAATCATTATTCCAAACTTCACGCCTTTTTAGGGACGATCTTCTTGTAGGGACCCTCAAGTCCAACAAGAGGTTAGGAATCTAGTACCGCAAGATGTATTTAAGGGGAACTTGTCAGAGTATAATCTCGTGAACATCACCAGACTCAGCGGAAATACTGGCAGAGGATCTAATGTAAAACGTACCGGAAGCGGAATTCCGACTCCTTCTAATACAAGAGCTCCTCCGGGTAAAAGTTCATCATCAAAGTTGACAAATACGACCGCAGGCTCTAATCTCGCTTCCCATTCACGTGCAAAACCGACGGCCGAAGCAGTCGGAAGCAGCTCTAGAAGTAGAAGTGTCTCTTCTACACGGAATAATAACCCACCTGGCCATATTCCAAAAAAATCGCAAATGTTCAGGTAGCAACCCAAGCGTCGACTTGTAGTTTGGGTGGAACAAAAATCAACTCAAACCGCAAATTTGACATTGTATTTATATGAGTGAAAAACTGCATATGGGTTTTGTTACGTGTTTATGTGAATTACAGCCGTAGTTAGAGTTTGACGTACTGAATATTGTCTTATTCAATTTGTCAGGGACACATCCACAGCTACTGGCTTGAACAATACTCGACGAAAATCAAGATCTTATGAATCCTTATCTTTATTGCAAACACCTAGAATTACACCTGGAAGAAGGTATCAGTATTATTATTATTATTATTTGTAATAAAGATTATTCGCATTCAGTTGATGTTGATGAAGTGTGATATGATGTTGATGCATGTTTACATTTGATTCCTGACAACTAATGATGAATTTTAATCAATATAGTCGTTCCAAATCACCGTCGGCATTAAGTACAACTCGACGTCGAGGAGTTCATAATGAGATTAACGACTTTGAGAAAAGCGTAATGATCACCAAGGACAGGAAAAAACACACCGAGATGGCCTTGCATGTGTTCAAGTTTTTAGAACAGCAAGATTGCAAAGCAAGACCCACTGATTACAAGGATTTTATCAACCCTGCAAAGATGCAAACGACATCATTTTTCTCAATGATAAAGGTAGATTTTCAGAGTTTATATTTGACAAAAAGATATAGGAATAAATATTTAATCTGAAAAACAGAATTAATTAGTGAAACACAAAAGTAAAAATAAAAATATTAAGTTTCGAATTTAGTCTAAATTCTTCAACAGAACATTAAATAAATAAATCATAAATAATGAAACATGCGTGAACATAATCTTGTCTTCGTCTTGTTTATTCTAGTTTTTAGCGTCTCATTTTTTGGGAGATACCTACTTTGGTAAAGATAAACCGGATGAAGAGGCGAAAAAAATAATAGAGGTGATGAAGTTACTAAAGTACCCAGGTACAGTTTTACCCTCGCATTTGAAAACACCGACGGTACAACATGCTTGGCCTTCCTGTTTTGCTTTTCTCACGTGGCTGTGCTGTAGAACGGAAGCTC